>PISX010002902.1:39430-148756 GCA_004024625.1 Mellivora capensis | reverse complement strand
TTTATTTATTTGAGAGAGAGGCAGTGAGAGAGCATGAGCGAGGAGAAGGTCAGAGGGAGAAGCAGACTCCCCGTGGAGCTGGGAGCCTGATGCGGGACTCAATCCCGGGTCTCCGGGATCGTGACCTGAGCTGAAGGCAGCCGTCCAACCAACTGAGCCACCCAGGCGTCCCAAAACCCCATCTTTCTTGAAAAAGAAACCTGAATAGAAAATCTAAAAAGAAGGAGAAAACTAGGGAAGAAAAAAAGAGAGAGAGAAAGAGAAGGAGAGAGAACCCTAAAATGTGGACTTGTTTCTGTCTATTCTAAATTATTAAATACTAATTTTCAAATTTCAGTCTTAGGGCTGGAGAGGCAAATTTACTTTTCTTAATTCCAAGTTTTTTGTTGTTGTTTTGGTTTTTTTAATAGAATGTCTTAGTAATGTTTTAAACATTGACAGCAGGACTCATGTGGAAGGGTGTGGGGTCCATGAGGTCACCCAGTGGGCATTTGTGATGGGAAGTGAGGAGCCTCAGGGCACAATCTCATGAAGGAATGTCTCATGCCAAGACATTGAGCATTTGGGGTTAGAGGTGTAGCTGTAGGGTCAACAGAGTCAAGGGCCATGGAAAGACTCTTGAGAGAGTCTATGTATGTAGCACATGACTGTGAGGACCTTTTTTCACAGAAATGTTAATAATGTAGTTGAGGGAGGAAATTGTTACTGTTAGAAAATAGACCATCAACACTGAGTGCAGATGACTATTCTAGGAATCTAAACTTTGAAGGAAAAATAAAAATTAATTTTACTTTAGATTTACAAGCATTTAAAAATGCACACATGGGGTTGGGTCCTGTAGGGTCATGTTAGTGACAAGGTTTTTAATGCTTTTAAACTCCTCCTGAAATGAAAGCGGACCAAATATAATGGCAAAAGAGAAAACACAGGAACAAAGCCTCCTAGGAGCACTCAGTGGCATGTGGTCATGGGTCGGTGTGTGGACAGAGTGCTGACCACAGTGGGGGCATGCAGGAATGACCACTGTGTAGCAGAAGCGGGGGGGGGCACCAAACGGGTCCAAGCTGTGGGGACTCTGCACGGTCACAGAACTGCAGAAGAGTCAACAGATACTCCTCTCCAAAGCAGAGAATCTGCCCTTGAGTGGCCCCTGGGGAAATGTATCTAGGAGCATTCACCACCCTCGGGTAGATGGACCTGAGTTCAGAGTGGAAGATGGGCACAAACGGCTATGACAGCAGTCAGGGATGACCACATCACTCAGTGGTGACCCAGCTCCTCGAGAGTCTCCCAAGTGTCCAGCAAATACTCCAGCAAATACACCCCAAGGGAACTGCTGGCCTTAGGTGTCAAGTTGAGCCAGAGTGGCTTGAGTGACTCAGCATTACTAAGGGTGACAAAGGCGGTCAGGAGCCCTGAGAGACCCTGGAGGAGCCCCATCCTATAAAAAACTATAATGGATAATGGGGTGGAGGGGGTGATCATGTTTATGCTACTCTTATTTGGAACCAAGACTTTCAGTGTAAGAGGAAAGATAAAAACACAAAATTTCTTAAAATGTCCAATAGAAACTATTAGTGCACACTTGCTGTATTCTTATGAATGGGTCCCCAAGGTCTTTACATTGAAAAGGCCTGGAAGCAATGGGCAGTGGACAGCAGCAAGCTCCTCTAATATCTAGATCCTAGTGTCCTTCTAGTACTCCCCCTAAAGGGACCGTGGATCCTTGGAAGAGTGTTGGATTGTAGTGTCTGGGACAGGAAACGTATAAATGGGCCTGAAACATTAATGGGGTCTTGTCAAAATGATACAGGGGACAACTTCTGAAGGGGATCTCCTTGGCTGAGAATTGATGAGTTGACTTTCAAAAATAATGATTGCGTTTGATTGATAACCATATAACATTTTAAAAACTTTTGATTTCGTTATGAATACACATAGGTACATATGCATATCCGTACATTTGTATATACTTTTATACACACATATGTATTTAATAACAACCAAAGCAACAGTAAGAATCTCATTAGCCTTCGTAAGGGAAACTAGGGCACCAACTCTTGATTTTGATACTTGGTAGGTTAAAGAGAACCGCAATTCTCTTTATCTTTACTGTGACTATTGTATTTCAAAATAACCGAAGAATCCTAGTTTAGGGAGGAAAGTTCTTATTTGCAGAATAATTACATCTACCGAGTGTGAAGGAGCTATGACAATTAGAAAATCATTTCAACCCTTAATGAAATAAGCGCTTCAGATAAACTTTTTCACCCGAACTTGTTGATCAATTCATCGTCACTGAGTGCAGGAAAGCTTCATGTTGTAGGCATGCAGAGAGAAAGGAAAGAGGCTGAGTTTGATCTAATTGCTCATGAGAGCTAAATTGCAGTTTATAAGAAATACTGCCAGAGGCACATGTTCAATGACACCATCAAGAAAGAAATTCAGACTGGGGATTTCCTATACAACAACTCACCTGGCTTCTTCAACAAGTCAAAGACATGAGAGAGAAACGGGGGACCCTGCTTTGAATGAAAAGAGAATCAAGAGTCATTAACTGTTAACTGTACAACAAGGCTGATTTACTTAGCACAATTACAAATACTAATAATGTAATAATGATGTGTTCTTAGCTCATCAGGAAAAGTGAATATGGAAGGGATACTAGATGGTATCAAGAGGTTATTATAACTTTTTTATGTTACTGATATTGTGGTTTTATTTATTTATTTATTCATTCATTCATTCATTCTTATTTTATTTTATTTATTTTATTTTTTCAGTGTTCCAAGATTCACTGTTTATGTATAACACCCATTGCTCCATGCGATACGTCCCGTCCTTAATACCTGTCACCAGGCTCACCCATCCCTCCACCCCCCTGCCCTCTAAAACCTTTAGTTTGTTTCTCAGAGTCCGCAGTCTCTTGTGGTTCATCTCCCCCTCCTATTTCCCCTCCTTCACTTTTCCTTTCCTTCTCCTACTGTCCTCCATGTCATTCTTTATGCTCCACAAGTAAGTGAAACCATATGATAACTGACTTTCTCTGCTTGACTTATTTCATATTGAAGTTTTATAAGAAAACTTTTATTTTTGTTAGAGAAACATACTAATGATATAGTGATAAGATGACATAGGTTCTACAATTTGACTCAGTATGATAGCACCAAAGGCAGAGACTATAAAGAAATAAACAAATACATGATAAAAAAAATTTTTGATGCCTCTTGTGTCTGGGTGATGAATATATGAGATGCATTATGTTATTTTTTCTAATCATATGTGAGTTTGCAAGTCTTTGTGATAAAAACTTATTTTTAAATGTAGATAAACAGATTGAAGATGAGGGGATGAAAATTAAATACAGTGCTGTTTGGTTTTACTAATTTTGTACATGACCAAATTTCCCCCATAGAGTCTGTCTCTCAAGCATTGCTTAAATTGTGTATTTAAAATAGAAAAGAAATGTGCCACTCTTTCTTTTTTGCAAAGTAGCTTTATTGAGATTTGATTTACCATCCATCAACTCCACCCATATTAATTATCCAAGTCAGTGATTTTAGTAAACATAGAAAGTGGAGCAACCGTCAATGTCATCCAAGTTTAGAACATTTGCACCACCCAGAAAACTCCCTGTGGCCCATTTGAAGTCAATCCTAATTCCCATCTCTGGCCCCAGGTAACCACTAATTTACTGACTATCTCTACAGATGGGCACTTTCTGAATATTTCCTATAAATCGCACCTCACAACATGTGGCTTTGTATCAGGCTTCTTTCATTTAGTATAATCTTTGTGGTTCGTTTATGTTGTAAGATGTATCAGTAGTTCACCATTTTTGATTGCTGAATAATATTCCTTTGTATGTACACACACATCTCATTTATCCCTTCTCTAACTGATGGACATCAGATTGTTTCCACTTATTGGCTATTATGTAAAATTCTGCCAGGAACATCTGTGAAAAGGTCTTTGAGTGAACACGGTTTCACTTGTCTGGGATAGACACCTAAGCAGTAGACTTCTGGGGCACTGTAGTAAAGTGAAGTTGAGCATTTTGAGAAATAGCCGAACTATTTCCAAAGTGGCTATACCACTTTACTTTTTTATCAATAGTGTATAGGGGACCCATTTCTTCTCCACTTCTTATGAGCACTGGTTCTTGCTTGTGTTTTTTATTAAAACTATCCTAGAGGGTGTGAGGTAGTATCTCATTATAGTTTTAATTGGCATTTCCCTGGTGGCTAATGACACTGGGCGTCTTTCCATTTGTATATCTTCTTTGGTGATATATCTATTCAGATATTTTATCTATTTTTTAAAAAAGATTTTATATATTTATTTGTCAGAGAGAGAGAGAGAACAAGCGAAGGGGGGTAGCAGGCAGAGGGAGAAGCAGACTCCCCACTGAGCAGGGAGCCCAGTGCGGGACTCAATCCCAGGACTCCAGGATCATGACCTGAGCTGAAGGCAGATGCTTAACCAACTGAGCTGCCTGGGCATTCGTTCCATCTTTTGTCCAAATTTAGATTTTTTTTCTTCTCATAGAGTTATTTATATTTTTTGGGAAAGAAGTCCTATATCAGAAAAATTATTTGCAAAGATGTTCTCCCAGTAAGTTGCTCCTTATTTTTCCTTAGTGGTTTCTTGAAAAATGTCAAATATTTTCATTGTCATAAAGTAAAATATATTGATTTTTTGCCACTTGTGTCTTTGGTGTCATATCTTAGAACTCTGCCAGACCCAAGGTCATAAAGACTTTTTCCTACCATTTCATCTGAAATTTCTATAGTTTTAACTCTCACATTTGAATCTATGACCTCTTTTAAGTTAATTTTTGTAGGTGGTGTGAGGTAAGGTTTCTAAAATCTTCTTTTTGATATGGATATTTAATTGTTCCATTCCTTCTATTTAAAAAAAAAGTCAGATTTACACAGCACTACTTTAAGCATATTTGAGAAATTTCTATCAACTATTAGTTGCAGAACAAAAATTTTAAGTGCAATCATTAGGTCTTGCTTTTGTGTGACTCACGTTAGAAGTGGGCACCTTTAAAAAAAAAAAGTGGGCACCGTTTGTTTCCTGGGTTGTAGACTTGTTCTACAAAATAAATAAATAAATAAACAACCACGCCCACCAAAGGAGTGACACCTTCTCTGTGTCACCTTCTCTAGCACCAATGCTACTTCCCACTCTAGGCAAAGCAATAGATTTGGTAACTATGCGGTCCATAAGAAACTCACTTGCTCTTCAACACTTTCTAAAGTCTGTCTAACTTCCTTCAGGAGAGGATTGAAGCAATAAGGCCTCCGCTGCAAGGGCTCTGCACCTGCTATTGTGGGTTTCTTAGGTCTGTAATCCTTCTGGAGCCCTGCACCCAGACATGTGAGTGAGAATAATAATGGACTATGGAATTCTTCAGCTATAATGGACAATGGAACTGCAGAAGAGTCCTAGAAAGGAGATTCTTAGATTCCGTCATCATATCCCATGAGAACATTTACACTGCTCTCATAAAGCACCAGGGAGGTGAGAAGGGCAGCAGCATGTTGTGGATTTTATCTCTACTGGTCACCAAGGAAAGCTCGGGCAGAAGCAGCTTCTGCTCAGCGGGATTGCCACTTTCACTCAGGTCTCCTGACTGCCCCCGGTGGCTAACTGTGGGATCACAGCACTTTAAGAGACCATTCCAGAAGGTTCTTTGATAGGATAGAGGATATCCAGCCCCTTGCTTTTGGGTTTACTGTAGGCATATCACAATAGCCATGGTGCTTTTCTAACCAAGGCAAAGATAAGAGTTCAGGAGCCAGGAGCCCATATCTGTTCTGTATATCCGTGTGGAAACCAGTGCTACCACTCATTTGTGTGGTCTAGCACAAGTTCTGAACAGGAAGAGACAGAGAGGCTAAGGAACTGACTTTTATGTTGGGCATCCAAAAGAGGACCTCTGTTTTTGCATTCTTCATAATATGCCCTGAGAACATCGATTCCTCAAGGCAAGCTTGATCATCCAGCTGCATGGTTTCCACTGACCCAGTTCTTGAGAGCAGTTGGTCCTTTTCTTCAACAGGCTCGCAAATCCAATACCAGGCAAACATCATTGGGGAGAACAGATGAATTATATACTGTTGTGTTGTAAAAACAGGGCTGTGTCATAAGTAATAACCATTTGATTTTTGCCACACCTTGATCGTCTTCATTCCTTTGTCTGTCCTCAGCGATCGTGAAGGACATCCATGAGGATCACCCCTAAGTCCCCCTCACCCCACTCCTGACACATACACCTTCACTCACTGTTATGTCAGGCTTTCCAATTCTTCATACCTACTACAGGCCACACCATCTTTATGTGTTCATGTGCTTGCACATTGCCTGCCGGCCCCGCTCATGCAATTGGTTGTAAGCTCCATGAGGGTCTCCATGAGGGTTTCCTGTGTCATTTGTCACTGTGTCTCTAGTTCCTGACTGTGTACTGGCCCTGGATGTGAGGCTCAACAGTATTGTGAAATGAATAAATAAAACACTTCAAATTCAATAACTCTCTATAAAACTCTCTTGTGTGTGTGTGAAATAAGTTTTACCAAGGTCAAACCACTATCTCTGCTACTGTTGTTCTTTTGAAAGGGGAAGCCTGATGTTCTCTGGTCACAAGACAACTCAGTTCTTAGCCTGGGCCAGCAGCTCCTGTAGAGGCATGCTGATTCTGGAGTTCTTAGTTATTTAGTGGGAAATGAAAAGCAGAACCTTTTCTACTTTAGCCTTTTGAAAATTCTGAACAGAAGAAATTTCAATGAATAGGGTTTTCTTTCTGTTCTTTAACAAAATCTTAAAGATCTGTTGTCAATAGTTAGCATGATGTATAGATTAACTTATACACGAGGTCTTATGATTCTGAATGACCACGTCAACTCATTCACCACATCTAAGAGTTTTTCTTTCTTCTTCAGACCCAGCGAACTCAGCCCCATCTATACTGGATGGGTTTGATCATCGCAAAGCCATGGCAGGGCAGCGTGTGGAGTTGCCTTGCAAAGCGCTTGGGCATCCTGAGCCAGATTATCGCTGGCTGAAGGACAACATGCCTCTGGAACTTTCTGGAAGGTTCCAGAAGACCGTGACGGGGCTGCTCATTGAGAACACTCGTCCTTCAGACTCAGGCAGCTATGTGTGTGAAGTTTCCAACAGATACGGCACTGCTAAGGTGATAGGCCGCCTGTACGTGAAACGTAAGTTGGATGGTAGCTTGGAATGGTGATGCTGACCACCATTGATGGAGCTCTTATTACAAGATAACTTCCAGGATCTCACTAAAGCCTTCCATTAATCCTCACAACAGTCCCGTTGAGACTAGTATTGCCCCATTTTGCAGATGAGGAAATGAATGTTCAGACAGATTACTCAAGATTACACAGCTGGGGAGGTTGGGACTTAGGATTCGAATTCAGGTCTGTCTGAACCTGCAAGATTTCCATTAGGCCACAGGAGATGCATCTGAGATCACATTACCTAACTGTTGAATTAATAATGCCCACCTTGTCTGAACACGGACAGAAGAGGGGCGGACTTGTGATGTCAACACAAGCAGTAGTCAGATCACAGTGTGCGACCTTGGCTGGTTTTCAGAGGCTATTTGATGTTCCTGAATGGGGCTATTATCAGAAGAAATATAGGGATCTAAATGATAAAAATATTGGACTTGAACTCATTATTACATATCATTTAGCTCAAATATGGTGGATATGTTTCATCTTTAATATATGTACAGTGACTATCTTGAGTAATGGGTTGAGGAGGATGCTGAAGCCAGCCTCAGAGGAAGGAGGGGTGTGACTGCAACGGGGAGCACTTTACTCAGACACCCTCAGTTTTGCTCATGCAGAAACCAAATCAAAGTGAGTTATCCAAGAGCACAGGGCCACAGTTGACAGGCAGAACTTTGGTCAAAATAGGTGGCTCTGAGATGTGAATGCAATGTTCTTTTCATTATATATAATATTATATATCACATAAAATAAGATGTTTATTTTTTTAATTTGATGAACTAATTCAACAAGCTAAATCACAAGAGTCGACATTGAAAGAGGAGGCGTTCTCTTATCCTGGCCTTTTGCCGACCGCATGCCTGTTTATGGAACTGTCTTTTCTATGTCACCCTGAGCATGGACCGTTCTAAACCAACAGAAGTTGTTGGCGTAGACATCCCAGAGACTGACTGGGACCAGCTACCTAGGACGGGTCCTGCAAATATCACATAAACATGCTTAGGCTGGGATTAGGGAGAAATGAAAATAAGATAAGCACAACTCTTTCTGTAGTTGAAGAAACTTCTAGATGCAATGATACAGCACTAACAGCAGGTAAAAAGTATCCTCGCAAGCTCAGAATCTCCTCTGTGTTAAAATAGCTTTCATGGCACCCCTTTTCCTGCTGAATACATTTATATTTAAGGATAGTATCAAACCATCCCAAGTAAGCCTGTCTGGTCCTATTACCCATAGTTTTGCTTCAAAGAAATCTACTCCAATTAAATCTAACTTTTTCCTATTCTCTGTACAAACCCATTCCTATCCTGAACATTGCTCCCTCCACATGGAAGATGCCTTTCAAAGACCTGAAGGTCTCAAATATCCCATCTCTCAAAGCCCAGTGTGGTGCCCTCCCCAGAGACGTCCCCATCCCCCAGCATCTGATGCTCAGCTCTCAGGGTTTAATTTATTACTTTCTCTATAAAGGCATTTAATCACTGTCTACATTTAAAAACTTACCTGTGGAAAGGTCTTAATTCTGACAGTGTTTATTTTCACTACTATGCTTCTTTGCCACATCAGACAAGCCTCAAATGCCTCTTGAGGTTTCCCACATCTCTCTGACTTCATTTTTGTCTTTCCTCTCTAGACAAAAAACATTCTCTTGGGTTCCAAATCCAACACCCTCTCCTCTTCCGTCTCTTCCCCCCTGGTGCTCTCTTCATTCACATGGCTCCAGAGCCCTCCCCTTTGAGAATAACCCTGGATCTGTGTGCTTCGCCTCGGCTTCCTTCTTGATTATCAGATGAGCATGTCTCCCAATTTTAGATCAGATGTTTCCCAGACACTTCAAAACAACAAGATCACAAACCAAACCAAACTCTCCACCATCTCTACCTTGTCAATGCCTCTTCTTGTTCAAAATGTCTCACCCCCATGACCCCCCCCCCAAATGCAGACTTTAAATCTTGGATTCTCTATAAGCCTTTCCTTTCTGCGTCCAAGTCTTGCCAAGTCCTAGAAACTGTAACTCAATGTTTCTCAGCCACACTTCCCAACCCCATCTGTCCTAGACTGAGTCTTTTTTTTTTAAATATTTTATTTATTTATTTGACAGAGAGAGAAATCACAAGTAGGCACAGAGGCAGGCAGAGAGAAGAGGAAGCAGGCTCCCCGCCGAGCAGAGAGTCTGATGCGGGGCTCAATCCCAGGACCCTGGGATCATGACCTGAGCCAAAGGCAGAGGCTTAACCCACTGAGCCACCCAGGTGCCCCCTAGACTGAGTCTTAATTGTACCTCAACTAGAAATTGCCATGCCCCCTTACTGACCAAGTACCCAACTCTAATTTGTCTAACACAGTATGATCAGTCAATTCTCCTAAAAGTGTATTTGATCATATACTCACTTGCTAAAAATACTTGAATGCTTCCTTTAGTCTCCTCTGAATTAATCCCAAAATCTTGAGGCCTTTTGTAATCTTATTCCAGGTTGCCTTTGTCATTTTTCTCCCATAATTTTCCTATAGAGATGCTGTGTTGCAACCACAGTGATCAGACACAGTCTTCCTGCAACATCTCATTCACAAAATGCCCCTTTGTTGCAGCTGGGCTCAGGTCTATCCATCCTTGACATCTAAGGACTTTCTTGATCCCCTTCCACATATTAGATGTCTCTTATGGACCCTCTATCACTGCTCAGCTACTGTATCTACTCTTATATTTGTCTCATCCACCAAAAGACTGAAATTGAAACCAGAGAGTCCTGGTGTGGTAACACAAGATGTCAGGAATAATTGGGGTAAGAAAAAATGGTTATTGCCATTTACCTATTGAGTGGATTTGGTGAAGTTAATTAAGTTCTCTGAAACAGCCACTTCCTCTTCTGTAAAATGGTTATGATAAGATAAAACATGCAAGACTTAATAATGTACAAAAGAACTTAGTAATTATTTGGCATATGACAGTCATATCATAAAATTCATCTTTGTCTTACCTGTAAGTTTAACGCTGTTTTTGGCTTATAATAGATGCTCAATAAATGAACTTGCTACATCCAACTGGGTTTTTGAATGAAAATGTGGAACCTCAAACAGGAGATTTCCATCCCTGTCCAAACCAGTTAGCTGCACTTTAAAGAAAAACCCTGTTTTCCTGGCCACGAATTCTAATATCCACCTGTTTTCTTACAGCTGTGTATGACCGGCCCTGGTTAAACCACATGGGGGTGGGTGGGCGGGCAGCGAGCAAGTGTGGCAATGTGAGAGAATGTCTCAGAGAAACCCATCTGTGCTGCTATGTTGGGACAAGACAATAGGATTTAAATATTCAAATACCTCTTTCCTTACCAGTAACCAGAACATGGCGTTTCTTATTGTCAGTGAGTTAGTCCTCACACTTACTCATTGGGAAAGCAAGGTGACCATTGCCAGTCTGTTTGCTCCATAGGGAAGGAAAGGCAAACAATGAAGAGGGTGCTCCCAAACAAAATGGCGCGCTATGACATAATGCTAAACACGAGAACTGTAGAGAGTATGCTTACCGTGATGCATGTGCCTTGTCAAAAGCTCAGCATGTTGTTGAAATGATGTCTACATATGTGATTTTTTTTTTACCTTCTTTTTCTTTCTCTTACCAAAATTTCCAGAGCCACTGAAAGCTACCATCAGCCCCAGGAAAGTTAAAAGCAGCGTGGGTAGCCAGGTTTCCTTGTCCTGCAGCGTGACAGGCAGTGAGGACCAGGAACTCTCCTGGTACCGAAACGGTGAAATCCTCAACCCTGGAAAAAATGTGAGGATCACAGGGATCAACCACGAAAACCTTATAATGGATCACATGGTCAAAAGTGACGGGGGCGCGTACCAGTGCTTTGTGCGCAAGGATAAGCTGTCCGCTCAAGACTTTGTGCAGGTGGTCCTTGAAGGTCAGTGGGCCTCATTACAGGGTTCGGCCACACCAGAACGCAAGCCCAGAGCACTCAGAGAGAAGAACACTGAAGCAGTGCTGCTAAGTCCTAGGGCTACAATTTCTCTCTGACTAGCTAATAACGCTGCCCTAACGCTTCAGGAGAGATCAGGCTAATGAAAGGACCAGTGCTGGTAAAGTTGTAAGTGGTAGACATAACACAAGTGACTTCACATTAGGTTAAGTACTGGAAATTTGCCCTTTCGTGTGTTTAGCTACTTGTCCAGATACAGACGGCAAAAACTTACAACTTCGAGTTTGGTTGACATCCATTACCATAGACTGGAGTTGCTCAGTGACGCTTTGTCTGAAGGGCCACTTTACATGCTGTGGGGGGGTTGGCAGCATCTCTGGCCTCTGCCCATTAGATGCTAGTAGCACTCCCTCAGAGTTGTGACGACCCAAAACACCTCCAGACATTGCCAAATGTCCTGGGGGTGGGGGAAGGGGGAGTGGGGTGGGGAGAGGATAGCCCTCAGCTGAGAAATACAATTTGGCAGAAAAATGTAGGGCAAAATTTTGGCATAGTCCTTGGTGGAAAGGAAAAAGTGGCATCTGATGTGTACAGCTGTCCCCAGTTAGGTCCAGACATTCACAAATTTAGATTAACAAAATTTATGAGGAAGGACCTCGGGTTGTTATAATAGGTCCTAGGAATGCCATTTTCTTTTCTTAATGGCCTGCTTACATATGCAGACTGATCAATCAGCCAGGGAACAAAAGCTATCAAGGTAACATTCAAGGGAGACATACATTTATCACCAGATAATTGAACTGACTTTTACCTGAATGTGTGTGCGTCTTGTTGGAAATTATGTCTTTACGTATAATTGAATATTCATTTGGTGTACATCGATTAAAATAATTACATGACTTTCATATAGCCTAAAGAGAGAAAAAAATATTTATGTATGAATATAAGTTTAAATGTCTTGATGCTCTTCAAGGATAGTTCTATTATTTTTTCAACCTTAGCTAATTTTAAGAAGAAGCAGGCTTAGCAATGAGATTCTTATTTTGATTCAAGCATTTCCTTGCAGACAGCTTTTTAAAGCAGAGGTGAAATTAGCTGAAGGCATGGAACCCATATTAAATGCCTGACACTGCGATCCCCATAATAATTAAGGGCAGAGAGTGATCAATTTGTACAGAGCTGGTTTGCTGCTGCTGATGTGCTGTGGTCCTTACACATCACTATTTTTAGATTCTTTGTAGAAGAAGGAGAGAATACCTGTCTAGGCCTAGTTACCTTGGCAACTATCTTGTGTGACTAAGAAAACCTAAAGAGCATATTGATAATCCATAATGATGTCAAAAGATTTCAGGTTATCAGAGAATGACAGCAAGAAAGATTTCAAAGACACTTGGGTCTCACTGGGAAAATAATGTCTGCTTTCATCACCAAAAAAGCCTGTCACTTGAGTAAAAAAAGGGGGCAGAGGAGCATACTGAGCCTACTCACAGATTTATTTATTGCATGTCAGTTTCCATTCAGGACAAAAAGCTTCACTTTTTTTTTTCCTCATCTGAGAGATGACAGTGCTAATGTAGCAAAAGAGAGCAGAAATGTAATTATAAATACGTATCTAGAATTTGCCTTAAAATGGTGTCTATCTAGTATCCTTGGATAAAGCCTCCTATTATTCCCATTGAAATAGCTTTAGAGTAATGTAAATTTTAAAAACTCACAATACCATGAGCTTAGAATGGCCATTGATAAAATGCAGAATCTGGAATATTTTCTATGAGGCCAAAGAAACTGGAATTGAAGTCTAAGGAAAATGAAATCTAATAATTACAGGTTCAAGATCAAACCACAGTAACTGGAACATGGAATCACAGAAAAGTATAAGAACAGGTCCTGTGTTAGGAAATGATAGAATAGCATGCTATCTGACTAAACTGCAAGCATGTAAAAATTATGGACCTGAGGAAAAACAAAACATGGGAGAGACACCCGAAAGCAGGAAGAAAGGATTGGACCCTTGAAAGAAGAGGAAAGGATTAGGTGATATCTGCCCTGATGGCACTTTTCCCTTGCGGACATTCCCCAGTCTTTGTGAGATGGGGAAGGGAGGTACTGGAGTACTAGAAGAAAAGCAGACAGCTATAGTCTGTGGGATTTAGGTCTAGAAGGACAGAGTCTGCACCGTCAAATTACCTGCAAATGAGGGCGGTGAGTTGAAATTCCAGGAAGGAGGGTGGTCCTAAATCCCAAACAGTGGGGAGTTCTAAAGTCTAAAAATAAACTCCCTTAACAAACTTAGTTAACATCTGAACTGGAAAGTGTGGAGAAGAATCCAGTAAAAATTAAAAAAATTAAAAAAGGGCTACTGTTAGCAGAGGTCAAAAGACAAAGTAGGCAGTAGAAAAAATAGACCTTGAGAGACCCCTGATGAATGAGCAAAGGCTTAAAAGTTTTTATTTAAAATAAAATAAGATTGGAGCAGCTATTTCACAAAAGGAGATACACCAATGGCAAATAATCACATAAAGACAACATTACTTCCATGGTATTTCTGCCAAAAATGCATAACCTGCATCTAATTATGCAGAAATAGGAAAAAAACCCAGTTTAAGCACCCAGCTATGGAATAATTCTTCAAAAATGTCAAAGGCAAGAAATACAGAAGAGACGAAAGAACGATCCAGATTGAAGGAGACTAAAGAAGCATGACAAAGAGATGGGATGTATGGTACTGGTGGGGCTGGGGGAAATCGCTGAGAGGGCCATGGTCAGTCAGCCGCCAGACTTTCAATACGAACATCACATTACGCGGTCCTGCTGTCCCAAAGTCACATTTCTTAGTTTTGCTGACTGCTGTGGTGAGGGTCGAGTATCTGCTGTATGGAGAGTTCACTACTTTATGACCACGGATTTGAGGCTCAAGAACAGGCAAACTAACTCAGGGTGGAAGAAATCAGGACAGTGACCGCCTCCGTCTGATGAGAGGCGGTTGATTGAAAGGAGCCCTAGGAATGTTCTGGGGTGATGAAATGCTTTACATCGTGCTCATGTGAGTGGTTACACAGTCTAATTATCTGACAAACTCATTCTTACACTTAAGGCTTGTACATTTCACTGCATGTAAACTTCATCTACAGAGAAAAAAGGAATAAATGAAGAAAACTTTCTAAATAGATGAAAAATAGATAAAAATAAAGATAAAGATAACGATAAAAATAGATAAAAGAAGACGCGTTTCTAGTGTATGTTGTAACAATCAGTGCAAAGAAGTTTACAGCTGAGCACGTCCTGAAAAAAATGTGAATTTTAAGGTTAAATGAAATAACATTCCTAAGCATCAATGGCCGATTAAGTACAAAGAATCACAATCACAGCAGCATCTAACTTCTCCATAAATTAAGGTGGAACAGGCTGACACAGTGTGTACAGTGTTCTAAGGGCAAAGGCTCTGGTTCTTCACTTCCGTATTATGAAGTCCTTGTTTCCATCTTTTGTACTAAAGCAAGATGCTTACAGTCCAAGAACACTTACCATGAGGGGAAAACACAAAACAAAACACATAGCTGGGGGCCTTCTCCAGTCACCCAGGAATTGGAATGGAGTTGGCATTCAGGAATTTGCAAGAGGAAAGATGGTAGAGGGCTCAGCACAGCACCCCATCAGGAGAACCCTACGGACCGGGCCTCACTGGCCACAGATCTAGGCTTCCAAGTTTCCGGGGGGCTGGGGAGGAGAAACTCTTCAGACTCCTAGGGAGTGTTAACAGTTACCTTTCTGTGATGGCACTGCGAGGTGGCTTCAGATGTGTTCCTTCATTTGTTTGGCTTTCCAATTTGTCAGTGATGCATCTGTGATTACTGCCATACAGTGTGAGGGAAATGGTTCATATATATGATAGAATAGCAATGGAGTATGAAAATTTTATCTTTGTTGAAAATATTGGAAATTCCTACGAAAAATTCCCTAAGACTAGATCTTACTTTGCCTGGGATAGTCTGAGACTGTGCCTGCCATCCTGGCATAATTACTCCTCCTATCTGTTTCATTCTCAGAAGGGTCCCAGGTTGGGTGACAAATTGTATAGCCATCAACTTAAGATACTTACAGAGATATTTAATACACACTGGAATGCTCAAAGTCTGTTTGGCTTTTACCCATCCTCAGAGCTTTCATAGACATTTACATGGACTTACTATTTGTCATTAAAACTATAAAGGATGATTTCTTTTTTTTTTTTTAATTTAAATTCAATTAACCAACATATAGTACATCCTTAGTTTCAGATGTAGAGTTCAATAATTAAAAGATGATTTCTTACAAGAAAATGAATGAGGTGAGAAAATCAGTCCCTCAGTCTTTCCTTTATTCCCTGGTGAGCAAGCCCTAATTATCACAGAAGTGGAAAGTTAACATGACCATTTAGAGGGGTGAATTTCCTCTGTGTTTAAAACTTCCATTGGGGATGTAACAGTTCTGGATTGTAGACTTCTTGCGAGCTGACACAGTATAGCATGGGCGTCTGGATTGCGTAATTGTTCTTCTTATGACAACCAGGAAATATATAAGTAATTAAAGCTTGCTAATACTGTATTTGCCCATTTTGAAAATGTAATCTTGTTCTGCTTGGAATTTAGCTGTATCTCTAAAGCCAGACTTGTTTTCTGTAGAGTTTAATAACCACTACACCCACCTCCCAATTGTTAAACAAATAGACTTGGAAGTTGTTTAATTATTTGTATGTCCCACTTCCTTCCGTAATTTGTCTTCCCGCAGATGGCACTCCCAAAATTATTTCTGCCTTTAGTGAAAAAGTGGTGAGCCCAGCAGAACCAGTGTCCCTCATGTGCAACGTCAAGGGCACGCCCTTGCCCACCATCACGTGGACCTTGGACGATGACCCGATCCTCAAGGGGGGCAGTCACCGCATCAGCCAGATGATCACGTCAGAGGGAAACGTGGTCAGCTACCTGAACATCTCCAGCTCTCAGGTCCGGGACGGGGGAGTATACCGCTGCACTGCCAACAACTCGGCAGGAGTCGTCCTGTACCAGGCTCGAATAAACGTAAGAGGTGCTTGTCAAATCAGCTCCTCAAAAAAACACACATAACTCATTGTAGTGGAGAAGAAGGTTTCTGCATGCACCGAGCTGAGTCTTGGAATGCCAAAACAGATCAACTGTTGCTTCCCATTTCCTACCCTTTCCTTCTGACTCCAGAATGGCCCTGATTGGGTTAATGTGGGGAGGAAAATGGCATTTTGGTTTCTTTAGTCAGCTTGCTCTCTTCGTTACTCTCAGATTTGTCCACTTGGTCTTTCCTTTCCCGGTTTATGCTCTGCATGCTCCTTCCTTCCTGCTCTTCTTCTGTTCTACTACAATCACGGTAAACCTTCATGTACATGGTATTTTAACTGACATTCATAGTGCGACATGACATAACTTCCATCTTCATAACCTACTTACGGAGACAGTTTAAAGATTGAATTGTTACCCATGTTTTCACAAAAACAGCATGACGCTTCAGTGCAGACGAGTTACTCTTGATTAAATCACCTCTTACCTTGTAATTCAAAATGTTTTAACAGAAGTAGTTGATAATGTACGTTTTTAACACTCATTCATTTGAAAGTAGTGAAGCCAGAAGGAAATAAAGAACTTCTTAGAAAAATCTAAACACAGAAAAAATTGTTTAATCGAAAAAGATGTTTTTCCATGAAAATAATCGACTTTATTTTTTCCTCAAGGAAAAGTGTACCCATGAGATGTACCCTTAAAGTATTTTCAAGAGTATCTTTGTGTCTCTCTAGGGCCTGCAAGCATTCGACCAATGAAAAATATCACAGCAATAGCAGGGCGGGACACATACATCCACTGCCGCGTGATTGGCTATCCCTATTACTCCATCAAATGGTACAAGAACTCCAATCTGCTTCCTTTCAACCATCGCCAAGTGGCATTTGAGAACAATGGCACTCTGAAACTCTCGGACGTGCAAAAGGAAGTGGATGAGGGAGAGTACACGTGCAACGTGCTAGTTCAACCGCAGCTCTCCACCAGCCAGAGTGTACATGTGACAGTCAAAGGTAAGGTTGCACTTACTGTCACCACACAGCCTGTCAGGACCCTGCTTCTCCACCAGAACCATGATCAGGAGTGGGGGGACCTGAGAGGATGCATATTTTCAGTAGGACAGTTACAAAGATCGGAAGGATAGGGTACATCAGAGGTGCTGACCTCTTTATTCCTGCATCTGGACAAGACCTGTAGTTGGTGTAATTTTCTTTTCATGTGGATTTTCGGGTTGATTTTCCAGAGGTTATGTGTTGTCAGTATTATCATCAAAAAAATAGACATCATCGGCGTTGTTACCTAGTTGTCTGACAGATCATTTTAAAGCACATACAGATGTTCCTCCGCTTACAATGGGATTATGCACCAATACAGTCATGGTAAGTTAGAAAGGTGGTCAAGAGTGTGTTTAATACATCTCACCTGCCAAACATCATAGCTTAACCTAGCTTACCTGAAACGCTCAGAATCCTTCCATTAGTCTACAGCTGGGCGAAACCATCCAGAGCAAATCTGACTTTAGAGTAAAGTGTTGAATTTTATGTAATTTATTGGATACCATTCTGAAAGTGAAGAACAGAAAAGTTGTCTGCGTGAAGAATGGTAGTCAGTTCCGGAGGTTTACCCTCCTGACCACCGGTTGACTGGGGGCTGTGGTCCGCTGCTGCCGCCCAGCATCACGAGAGAATATCTCCTGCGTGTCACTAGCTCTGGAGGTTCAAATTCAAAAGTACAGTTTCTACAGGATACACATATCACCATCATTAAGTGAGAAATTGGAAGTTGAACCATCCTAAGTTGGGAACCATCTGAATCTTTCTTCTCCTAAAAACTCCTAAAAGTAAGTTCTTTTAGAATCCAACCAGAAGAGGTTTTCTAATGGATAAGGGCTACAGACAAACTTCTCATCTTGAGTAGTTGAGAAGGTCAGAGCAACAATATAGGAATTACGTGATTAAAGGGACCCACTGAAAAATTTCTCAACTTTTAGATGATTCTTTACATCACGGAATCTAACCATCAGGATGAATTCGGGGGTCTTGCGACTCAATCTGAGTCTTTTTATCAGTAAAGACCACTGAAATGACAAGACCCACTCCAGGACACACAGCCCTGTAGTGGCAGACCCTTAGGGGAAGCTGTTTCTTCTATCTCCTAAGTCAGTTTCTTCAGCTGAATGTAAAAAGAAATTTTTCAATTCTGTAAATAATCCACATGATGCAGGTCATGAAAACAACTCTAAAATGCTATGAAACAATTTCAAAATTCTGTAGCAATAGTCTTCTGCCTGCTAAGCTATCTGTCTAAGTTGTTCCTACATACCAATAATTGTTTTCTAATGTTATGGGTACAAAGTTACATAGGATTTCCGTGGTCATCCCCAACATTTTTTCTCCCCACAAACCTCCTCACTTTACCTCTTTGTGACACATATAAATACATACACACACATACACATATGCGTACATACAACCTATGTAATATTTTATGTATTCTGTATTATATGTATAATATAATAGATACATTGCACATAAATAATTTTGAATCTTTTAAAAAGAGCCACATATCTTAAGAATTTTCTCAAGTCATTAGAATTTCTTGGTAAACCAGACTATGATAGCTACATAAGAGTTCATTTTGTGGTTGTATTTATTTCCTTACCATTTATGAAACATCTGCTAGATGCTAGGTTTTACTCTAGGCATCGAGGAAAACAGGGATGAAAGATAGACAAGCTTCCTCCCCTGTGGCCCTCCCCTTCCAATCAAGAGAGAAGAAGAGTAAGCAAACAGAACAAGTGAATGAACCAGGAAACACTTTATAATACTCAATACAATGCAGAGAAATAAAACATGGTGGTATCTTAAAGATTAGCTGCCCTGGAGAATTAGAAGCTGTATCAATAAGTGTTTGGCACGCTAGTGTCTTAAAATTCATCAGTCTATCATGCCCTTCGAACGAATGTCTTACCCACACCTTGTTTTCTAACATGGTAAATTGATCATTTGGAAAATTTTTTTTAAAATTTCTTTTCAGCGTAACAGAATTCATACTTTTTGCACCACACCCAGTGCTCCATGCAATGCGTGCCCTCCATAATACCCTCCACCTGGCCCCCCAACCTCCCACCCCCGCCCTTCAAAACCCCTCAGGTCGATCATTTGGAAATTACTGGTTTGCTGAGTTATGTGGATCTTTGAAATATCCACAGAATTTGTTAAATAAAATCAAAGTCTCATCAGAAAAGTCTTTAAGTATTGGGAAGCTGAGAGGCTCATAGCAACAGGTACAAGTTTTACAAAATTCTACTTTTTTGCTTGAAAGTTTGAATTTCATTATTTGCAGCAAATACAGTCAGTTGTGATTATAGGAGAGGCAGGCTGTATCTTGTGGGGGTTTTTTGTTTTGTTTTGTTTCCCTCTAGGACAGTGTCTGCCAGTTGCACAAGCCTGAATAACTATAGCTTTTAGGTAGCCATTCTGGGAGGGAACAATAGAATTCCATGAGAAGAGTGCTTAGTGGAGCTTGTAAGTCAACCAAGTCACAAGTGCTTTCCTTCAAGACAACCGTCCTGTGTGGCAGGCAGAGGTGCCTTGTGCCTTCTGCCCATTTCGCGACACAGAATCGTGAGGACACTGAAAACAACACCCACTCAAAGTTTAAGTTTTATTTAAAATTATTATTTTTACGGATTCATCCGTGAAACCAGTTTCAAAAACAACTATAATTGGGTGGTGGTAAACAACAGGAGGACGCCTTCTACATTTCGGTGGCGCTGCCATGATTTGGGCTAAGACCCCCGTGGTCCTGCCCACCATGACTTCTGTGTGTCCATGCCGAGGTCAGGCCAATGAGAAAACTAAGTAGTTTCTTAGTGTTACAGTAACCATGGTTATCTTTTTGCAAACCCCTGAAAATGTTCTCAGGGGTTCCTCGGGGTCTTCAGACTACATTTAAAAAATATCTACTCCAGGGCTAACTAGTTCACTTATTTCTAATATTTAAATCTTTTGGATGATGCGTCAGATGAGCTTCTCCACACGTTGGCCTTTATCTCCTTGTATGATACTATCTTTCAGGAAAAGTTGCCAGAAGTGTGACCATTGGATAAATGGATACAGATATTTTAATATCAATTTTTAGGAGACATAAATTCAAACAAAGACCACTTGAATTACTCACTTTTCTTATTAAAATTTTCTAGACTAGCCTAAATCAATATATTAACCTTGATCCTTTTGATCTCCAGTGACAGAAACCAACTCCAACTAGCTTACACCCAAAAGGAGAATTTATTGGCTTTTATCACCAAAGTTTCCATCATTTTAGGAAACAAATGAATCAAATGGTTTTGTTTTCAGGAATTTCTTTTCGTGGGCACCTGGGTGGCTCAGTCCATTAACTGTCTGGCTCCCTGCTGAGTGGGGAACCTGCTTCTCCCTCTCCCTCTGCTTGCCACTTCCCCTGCTTGTGCTCTCTGTCAAATAAATAAATAAAATCTTTAAAAAAAGGAATTTATTTTCTTCTAGGTATATAATATATAGAATAATCATTTTCAGGTCCTTGGCAAGGATTGTCAAACAAAAGGAAAATAATATTTTGCACGATGTTTAATTTCAGTTGCCTGGCAGGACACGGCTGGCAGTGGGCAAGGTACTTGTAGGGATTTGGGATTTGCAGTGCTTAACAGGGCAGTCAGGGAAGGCTTCTTTGAGAAGCTGACATTTGATCAAGGACATAGAAGAGGACAAGAGAGCCAAGCACGTATCTAAGGGAAAGAACATTCTAGACAAAGGGAACATAAAGAGGCAGACTTGGCCACCGGGCGGGCCAGCACAGAGGCTGTATGGCTGGAACAGAGTGAACACAGGGTAAATTAAGAAGGGTGGGGTCAGAATTAGCAAGATCTTTTCATGTAGTACCCAGTACAACAGGGATGAGCTCTAAGGGGTTGAGTTTTTCCTGAGTGAGATGAAGGGGTTGATCAGATGGTTTTAAACAGAGATGTCACAGGGCCTGACTAGATTGCAAAAGGATACGTCTGACTCTTGTGCTGAAAATAGGCTAAAGACAAGAAGGGACAGGCAGGACCCTTGCTGGAAAGCTCATGCAGGGGAGAGGTCGGGGCCTTAGGCCACGGAGAGAGCAATGAGGGGTGAGGAGATATATTCCAGATATATTTTTAAGGTCTACTCAGTGGGAGTTCCTGATGGATTGGATGTGGGTGAAAGAGCATAAAATTTCAGCCTGAGCAATGGAAAGAAGAACTCGGCCATTAGTTGAGTCAGCAGAAGATGCAAGGAAGCCATTTAAGGGAAGAAGTCAGGAGTCTACTCTTTGATGTATTGAGGTCGAACTATTAAATGGATCCGCTAAGTAGACAGTTGGATAGACAGGAGTGGAATTCAGGACGGTGGAGTCTGAGCAGTAGATTTGGAGACATCGTGAATAAACAATGTGTAAGGCACAGGCCTATGTGCGACTTTCAGGAGCTGTGGACCTCACTGTAGATTCTCATTCACAGAGGCAGGTTCATCGAGCCTTAGTCGGACTCACATTAAAACCTATTCACCAAGTGTCTGAAGATAAAGTCTGATGAAATTCATACAAGAACTGTTTAAATACAAATCTGCCTTTCCTAGAAGGCGATGATCAGTGGATCAACCATGATCCTATTGATTGCAAAGAGCAGAAACTCCAATCAGACTGGTTCAACAGCAGTTGTAACAGTGTGAGGAGGAGAGAGGTCGGGATGGAGGTCAAGGTTGCATTACCCTAAGCTTTGGGAGGGGCAGATAGCATAGGTCTCAGAGAGGCCTGGTTTAGACATTTTTTTTAATTATTATTTTTAAAAAATTTTTTGTTAGTTTCAGGGGTGGAATCTAGCAGTTGATCAGTTGCATAGAACACCCAGTGGTCATTACATCACGTGCCCTCCTTAATGGCCATCTCCCAGTTACCCCATCCCCCCACCTCCCCTCCAACAACCCTTAGTTTGTATCTTAGAGTTCAGCTTCTCCTATGGCTTACCTCCCTCTTTGTTTTCATATTATTTTATTTTTCCTTCCCTTTCCCTATGTTCATGTTTTGTTTCTTAAATTCCACATGAATGAGATCATTAGCATAATATCCTCTAGTTCCATCCATGTCCTTGACAATGGAAAGATTTTTTTGGATGGCTAACTAGTATTTCACTGTGTATATACACCACATCTTCTTTATCCATTCATCTGTCGATGGACATCTGGGCTCTTTCCATAGTTTGGCTGTTGCAGGCAGGCATTGTTGTTATAAACATTGGGAGGCAGGTTCCCCTTTGGATCACTGTATTTGTATTCTTTGGGGTAAATGCCTAGTAGTACAATTGCTGGATCATAAGGAATCTCTACTTTCAACTTCTCAAGGAACCTCCATACTGTTTCCCAGAGTGGTTGCACCAGCTTGCATTCCCACCAACAGTGTAGGAAGCTTCCTCTTTCTCCACATCCTTGCCAGCATCTGTCATTTCCTGACTCGTTAATTTTAGCCATTCTGACTGGCGTGAGGTGGTATCTCATTGTGGTTTTGATTTGTATTTCCCTGATGCTGAGTGATGTGGAGCACTTTTTCATGTGTCTGTTGGCCATTTGATTACCATCTGAAACTTCTCTTTGTTCCTTTGGTGTTTCCCTCTACACATCAGCTTCATTCACTCAGAGCAGCCTCTCTATTTGGCAAGAAAACTTTCGTCATCTCTGGATTCACATGCGCTTTCCCCCATGATTCCGCGCAGGGAAATCAGAAGGAGGGATTCTGGCAGTCTCTCTACAGATCTCCATCCATTCCTGGACCAATCACTGTGGCCAGATCTATGCAGTGTCTGGACAGGCTGCCTGCTTCCACCCATACCCCCTCAGTAGGGAGAAGGCTGAACTATTGAAAGAAGGAGGACAATGAAAACAAGAGCCATAGCAAGCTGTCTTAAGATAGTGAATTCAAATATGAACGGGGCTGAGAGTGACTCATGACTGTGTATTCACTTTACTTAGTAACAGGTGCTCAATTAAAAAAAAAAGGCCCCCACATGGGTTAAAACCTCAGAAAATAAATTCTATCCAATGGTTAAGAATTCTCCCCAAAAGAAACCAACCCCAGGAATAAGAAGAATCATGCTAGGTCATGGAAGCCAAGCGAAGACCAGTGATAGAAAGTGTGAGGGGAGGCGTCTGGGTAGCTCAGTTGGTTAAGCATCTGCCTTTGACTCAAGTCATGATCATGGAGTCCTGGGATTGAGCTTTGCATCAGGCTCCGCACTCCGTGGGGAGTCTGCTGCTGCCTCTCCCTCTGCCCTTCCCCACTGCTTGTGCTCTCTCTCAAATAAATAAGTAAAAATCTTGAAAGAAAGAAAGAAAGGAAGGAAGAGAGATGAAGTGTGAGGGAAGGAGCCAGATGGAAGGAGGATGTCAGGTGCAGCAATCAAATCAGACAGACAAGGGGACGAAGAAAGCAGAAAGCCCTCTAGATGCAAGATGACATTGAAACCAAGCAGATTCCTACGAAACCTTTAATAGCCAAGCGAGCAAAGCTGGAGACACCCCTGGCAGTCTCTAATGGTAGCCTTCTAGATGGAGGCTCCATGCAGCCTCCCCTATAGGAATATCACACACTAACACAAATTTGATCAGGAAGACTTTAACAGTGGGTTTGCCAGGAAGCCTGGAATACTGAATTGGCTAAAAACTGTGTTCATTGGTGCTGATGAGATGTCTATAGTTTTTTATGCAGATGTCTGGGCAGAGGAGAGAGCATATACTTTTGTTGAATCGTTGCTCAGAACATGATTTAAAAGGAACATTTTCTAAATGAAATACGGTTGTTGGCTATCCCAGCTTACATTTATTCCATCTTTTCTGTGTTGACAGATGAAACTGTAGTCACCAAAAGAGGAAATTGCAGGCTGGGCGAACAGGGTTGACCCCACATAAGCCTGCGTGGGACATCCCACGTGAAAAAGACCACAGTCTGACATGCCCTTTTATTTATTGACTCACTGGTCACAGTTACCCACTTTGCACCCTAGCAAAGATATTGAATAATTCAGTTTAAGAGACCACTTGCATTTCTTGCTTAAGATGGCTTCTAACTTTAAATATATAGTAATAATTATACACGACGAACAGTTGTAGCCTTGACTCAGATGTCATTAGAAAGGTTGCAACCAGATTGACTTCTGAACACTTATGTTTGAATTTTAAAATGTTTGGAAATGAAATATGTAAATTAAGCCACAGTCCAGTGGCCGGGATTGTAGTCTATCTATGCTTCTAAAAGATTAATAACCCTTACTTATTTCAATTATGATAAAGATTATGATAAGGGAAAAAATAAGAAATCAACTAAATTGTAGGAAAAGACTGATTTTTTTACTTTCTCTGTGAATCAGTTGAAAAGCAGTCTGTTCTTATTTTATTTACATAAATACAGTTCGATTACCTTCTTGTGAGACTGCACAGTGAATTTTTACTCAGATAATTTCAGAGGAGCAAATATGTTGGCTCACGAGTTGGTTTCCTTGGAAAGTGGGCCCCTTGTTTCTGTCAGTAATTCCACAAACGGGGGGAGCACATCATTTTCATCTTGTTGCCAAGGATTCTCTGTTAACTGAACGCAGCACTGTGTGTGTGTGTTTGTGTGTATGAGTGTGTATTAGATGACATTTGGAAAAAATACTGATTCTCTCTCTCTCTAAGATTTTATTTATTTATTTCAGAGAGAGACAGACAAGTAAGCACGAGCAGGAGGAGGGCAGAGGGAGAAGCAGGCTCCCCGCTGAGCAGGGATGCGGACATGCATCTTGATCGCAAGACCCTGGGTTCATGACCTGAACCCAACACAGATGCTTAAACCCCTGAGCCACCCAAGTTCTCCTAAACAATACTATTTTTTAGTCGTGTCTTTTTTGCTAATAGTCTGGGACCTTTGATTATTTTGTAGCATTGACTTGGGAAATTTGAAAAAAAAAATTCATAGATCAATTTAAACACCATGTTAATTATTGATAATGCCTAAAACTTAAGCAGTTCTGAGTTCTGTTAGCCAACCAGAAGCACAATTTGCTCTTCTCGAACAAGTCGGGAGAAATGAAAGTCAAATTCCCTTTTTTCACTTCATTTCAATTTAACAAGCAGGGTTATATTTAACACATTTCAAAGCGTTTTCTTTCTCATTTTAGGTGCCACAGTGAACTTGAACGGTGCCTAATTGAGTGTTTTAATTGCTAGAGACCAGCACTGCCAGGAAAGTTAATTGGCTGCCACATAAAAATGTCACCTTCTATTTATATTTATATAAAACTTTATAGTTTACAAACACGTTCATATGTGTAACCTTAATTAATGCTCACAGTGACTCTGTAACGTAGAGGAAACATAAACAGAGAAACAGAACAGAGAGTGAGCGGAAGGCTTGCTCAAAACTGTCCACTAATGTAGTCAGGATTCAAATACACGCCTTTGGATTCCAGTACACCCTGTAGTGTGTTTCAGAAAAGCGATCCACATTGCAGTCAGAAGCCAGGGTGGAAGTGAGGAGAAATTAAGACAAAGAACCTGGGAAAGAAGCTATGAAAAGTTTAAGGAGATGATTTAAAAAGGAAGGGAGTGAGGTTGTTGGTGGTTTGATTTAAGAGAGGGAATGAGATCTAGTTACACTGACAAGCAGTAAAAGGGGGAATGGATTTGGAACGTGAGGGTGGGGTTGGACCCAGGGCCACTCCAGAAGTTCTGGTCTGGGTAAGGGAGAGGCTGAGACAGGGAACCCACAGTGTTACTGGCTTGGACAAGGCTTACGGATGGTAGGGTTTGGTTGAAAGCATCCTGGATTCAGACCATAGGAACTCTGAAATGCAGATTTGGAGGGTTCACACTAGTAGAGAGAGAGAGAGAGAGAAAGTTGACACCATAGGTGGTCAAGAGTGTCTGAGAAGCATCAAGCTTTCAGAATTATTTTTCCTGAGTTTTTAAAATAAACATTTGCCAATAACCAGATGAGATGCTGCTGCTGGAAACCCAGCAAGAGCGATCATGAGCCTCAGCTCCTTCCTATTTCTTTCCACCACGGTCTTTGTAGCATTTTCCCTTCCTGATTTAGCACACGCCTTTCTCGTGTCTTGCTCCGAAGCAAAGGAAAAATTAGGTGTCATAGGCAGTATGTCCAGCTGAACACTAGTGACCCTCTGTGTTCGGCAGGGACCAGGTTCTGCACGGTCTGACCTACGGATTCTGCCCCAGCGCAGCGCTTTATCGTAGGCCGCACCTGCTCCGTGACCGTGGCCGTGGTGGTCCGGCAGTGTTGCTGGGACTGCAGCTGGGGAGGGTAATGCCCAATTAAACATGGGGTCCGCTCCCATCTCTGAGTGAGCGATCAGGAGTGCTGTCTGCTGACGACATGGTTCTTCAGGAGCTCCTGATGGCTGTCACTCGGCCTGGGCAGAGGCACAGCTCTGTGTGCAAAAACAGCATGGGCAGCGCCCCCCACTCCCACTTCCCGTTCCCAATGCTTGCCCCTCTGCTGTTCCAGCTGGAGACCTCCCACTTGTCTGCTGTTCCAACCAGGTTCAGAACCCACCTTGCTCAGGGATGGAGTTCATCTCTCTTTCTCTCTTCCACCAGCTATTGGAGTCACACATCTGTTGGTAGAACACGTGGTGTTTCAAGCTAGTTTTCTTTCAGGTGCCTCATTAAAATTGAGCAGTGTTTGATTTAGGGTCCTGTTTGTTGGGTCTGGTGTGGCCCAAGCTGTAGTCATTCACAAAATGTTTATATGGATTTTCAGCAACTCCTTAGGGAAGGCGTAGTTTCTATTATGAATAATATGGGAGAAATTAGATCTGGTAGAGGAATGTAGGGGAAGACATTAAATGTGTAATCTTTGGTGTGATTTTATGGTTTCAGATGGGAATTTATAGTCCTTTGGTTAGTTTTTTTTGAAGATTTTATTTATTTTTGTAAGAGAGAGAGAAAGCACGCATGAGTGGGGGAAGTGAGAGAAAGAGAAGCAGACTCCGTGTCAAGCAGGGAGCCTGATGCAGGGCTCGATCCTAGGACCCGCGATCATGACCTGAGCCGGAGGGAGATGCTTAACTGACTGAGCCACCCAGGTGCCCCCTTGGTTAATTTAATATCCCAGTGTGACAGAAGAAGGCTGAAGAGGTGGAGGAATTTCACCGCTCCTCCCTGCTCAACTACCAAGGAGCATCCCTGTTTGATGGGCCCACCGACGACATTTACTCCCCTGGCTGAGGACTCACACTCTCAAGTTCCTGCAGGAGAGAACTACTTCCCTTAGGTTAGGGGGTCAGAATGGAGCTCCAAAATCCCCTGGCAAGTCTTCTTCAGATGGGTTTATCCTGGGGGTAGAAGCTCTTATAATTCCCCTTCCATTCTAGAAAAATGAAGCTCATACATTTCTTTAAGGAACTCCTTCATTATTTTTTTTTATAAATAATATCTCAAACTGTTTTTCTCTAAGTAGAGGAAAAGAAAAAGATTGTGTGTTGAATTTTTTTTTAAGTCAAAGATTGCAGTTTCTACTCAGTGAAAATTAAGATTGTAGGAGAAATCATGTTTTGCGATACTGGTGCTTGTTAAACATGGAAACTTGGAGAAGGAGACAATTAAGTAGAG
Source organism: Mellivora capensis (assembly GCA_004024625.1). Taxonomy (NCBI): domain Eukaryota; kingdom Metazoa; phylum Chordata; class Mammalia; order Carnivora; family Mustelidae; genus Mellivora; species Mellivora capensis. The sequence continues at coordinate 120,848 of PISX010002902.1, read as the reverse complement.
ATGAGAAAAAAGAAAGAATGACAGGAAAATTATTACACTTTTCCTGCTTAACCCATAATCAGTCTCTTTGCAAATATACACACATGTACATGTACCTACACACACACATACACACTGTAAAAGACCCTCAGGTAGTGCTTAACCAGTAATGCTCCGATGATATTTAAAGTCAGCAAAACCCTCCTCAGTTATTCAAGATCATACAGTAGGATCTTTTGTGTAGATTGGTACATAACACAACTGTGTAAGTCTGTGCACACATGATACATGACATAAAATATAATACGTGTGTATTTTATTTATATATAACTATAAAACATACTCATGGGTTAATGCCATGCATAAGTATTTCTGTGTATTATATCCATACATAGATAGACATGAATAAATATAGAGATGCCTACATACCATAAAGAAATGGTAGAAAGATAGAGCCACAGGGAGGTACATGAACATGGAGTTCACGTGGATGAGACAACCATGTGATACTCACCTTGCCCATTTTTCCAGACTCTGCAGCCGGTCTGCATAGCACACCACTCCGGGCTCCGAGCCTGTCCTGATTCTGTGCAGCCCTGAGCACCACACAGTTCCTCCTCCTGCTGGATACAAATCTGCCTTTGGTTCCCGCAGTTCCTCTTCACTCTGGTCCCATTCTCCCCTCTAGGGTAGCACTGAACATCAGCTCTTCTCCTCCACATAAGCTAAAGGAGGACAACGGTGAGCCTTTGCTTCCAGCAAACTGTCTCTAACGTATCTGTGAGGGTGGACAGATGTGCCACCTCTTCTCAGAGATACCTAGCCCTCCAGGCGTTTTCAAATGCCCAAAAGAGGGGAATGGGAATGTCACCACCTTCCTGAAGATAAGCATTCTTTCATGTAACCAGCAGCCTACCGTGAAGTCACTCCTTTGGGCTCATGAACAAAATCTCCCAAAGATGCTGCTGACTGGCCCATTGAGAACTTTGGTTTTGTCAGTATTTGCTTTATGGCACATCAGTCCATACACATTCCACACTTTGCTTTATTGGCATTTATCTGTTTTGTTTTTTTTTTTTAGCCATCTACCAATTTTGCTATCATTCCTTCTGGTCTTGTCTGCACTTACTCATGTGCCTACTTAACAGGCTTATTTTTTTAATGTATATTTTATTTTTTTAAAGATTTTATTTATTTATTTGAGAGAGAGAAGAGGGGCTGAGCAGGGGGAGGGAGAAGGAGAAGCAGACTCCCTACTTGGAACCCAAGGTGAGGAAGCTCCATCCCAGGGCCCCAGGATCATGACCCGGGCCAAAGGCACATGGCTAACCTACTGAGCCACCCAGGTGCCCTTAATAGGTTTATTTTAAGTCTACATTTTATGTCCTTCTGAAGATATACATATAAATGTGTATTAAAGCATGAAAAGTAAACCCTTAGGCTTTCCTCCAGGCCTTTGACTCTGCACAGTGCACAATGAAGATCCTCGTCGGTGGGCCCATGCTTGATATTACCTTAGTGTCCCCAGAGACTATAGAGCGCTTTCCAAAATACCTGTTTACGCTGCCGCCAGCCACCCAGGAGAGGTCACATTTCCTCCTATCTCTGCACCACATCTCCCCATATCTCTGGATATCACCTGGCTTTCTAAGTACTGCAAATCTAAAGAGTGTAGATTTTATTTTTTTTAAAGATTTTATTTATTTATTTGACAGACAGAGATCACAAGGAGGCAGAGAGACAGGCAGAGAGAGAGAGAGAGGAGGAAGCAGGCTCCCTGCTGAGCAGAGAGCCCGATGCGGGACTCGATCCCAGGACCCTGGGATCATGACCTGAGCTGAAGGCAGAGGCTTTAACCCACTGAGCCACCCAGGCGCCCCAAGAGTGTAGATTTTATTTTAATTTGCTTTTCTTCCATTCCTGCTGAGCTCGAGCATGACCCTCTTCATATTCTTATTAGATATTTGGGTGTCCTATCTATGAATTTCCTTTGCTTGCTTTACCATCATTCTTCCTGCTTTGCTTGGTTCCTTCATGTTAACTCAATCTCTTCTTACATAGAAATTGTTGTGAGTATCTTTGTCAAGACTGTCTCTGGGCTCTCCACTTCACCTTTGATTGTCTTCCGTGGGATCTGGATCAAGAAGTCTGAGTTCCTGGAAGATTTACTCCTACATTAATTTCTGTACTCACTCAATGTTTATATTTCCATTGTCCACATTCAGGTCTTCCATCTGCACTGAGGGTGGTAGGTACAGTAGAAGGAGGCATCAATTTCTTCCTTCTCTATATAGTGAGCCAGTCTTCCTAATATCATTTAAATGACCCACACTTCCCTCTCTTTGTCACCCACCAAGATGCTACAGAGGTGTCTTCAGAGACGAGTCTAGTTCTGTGAAAGGTACTGAAACTTTCTCGATGGATGTTTTATCTGTTTTAAAAAAAGTTTGTCTTTTTCTTATATTTGTGGCACATAAATCTGTCTGTATGTGTTCGATTACGTTCAGTAATTGTGTTATGCCTTATCTCTAGGTTTTTAAAGTTCCTTTATTGATCAATTATCAAACAGATGTTAATGTTACTAAATGTAGTTGTTCATTTACCTATTTTCTGCCATAATCTCTGATTTTTTGTCTTGACTTATATGATCGAAAAGTTTCTTTTTTTGCCTACCTCGTTTTCACATCTTTCTGGTAGATTTTTTCCCCATTTCTTCAACTCCTGCTTTTCTGTAGCCATTTGTTTTAGGATGTTGCATGGATCCAGTTTTTAGTGGTGTGTGTATGTGAAGTCTGACACATAATTAACAACTACGTGTTTTCTTAATCTTATATCAAAGCTATGTTAGATTTTAGATCTATCAATAATCCCATATTTTCCATTTACTCTCTATTTCCTGCTCTCTGCATTTACCCTGTACCAGGTAGACTCACTCAAATACCGGTAGTTAGATTTAGAGTATGATCTGTTTATACTAAATGGTCACAAATATGTTACAATCGTAGTTTCATACATAGGAAGTTCTTTGTCCTAATTATTCAGTTCAGTCATAGAATTTATTAATTTTTTCCAGAAAGAATTACTTATTTGTTATGTATATTAATCTAGGCATGCAGAGAAAATACCTTGGTTTTTCAGACCTGAATTTTTCATGTAGTCTGAGGGATGACAACATGTAGAGCATTTCACTCTGTATCCATCATTCACTCAAAGACTCAGAACTTGTAACTGCTGAAACCCACCTCGTCCGAGTCCTCAGCAAGAAAACACTGAAATGAAGCAGAGAGTGGTGCACTGACACACGGCTGTCCCAACTGCCTGGAAAGCCAGTTCTGCAGACTTATGCTGATGTGAATATTGTGTAGATAGAACACAGAGGGACAATTATGCTATCTGTCTGCTTTCGGGCAATGAACAATACTATTCCTTCATTATATCACTAACTCCGTGCCCTGAAATTTATCAAAGTAATTGAATTAACTTAGAGCTTTACTGAAATAGTGTGACTACCTTTTAATCCCCTTGTTTCACCATGACATATTTCATCATTTTTTTAGAGGGAGGGAGAGAGAATTCCAAGCAGGCTGAATGCCGAGTGTGGAGCCTGGTGAGGGTGGGGCTCCATCTCACGCCCTTGAGATCATGACCTAAGCTGAAATCAAGAGTCAGGTGCTCAACCAACTGAGCCACTCAGGTGCCCCATATTTTAGCATTTTGCTCAAGAAATGCAGCAACCTGAAGTCAGTTATAATTAATAACCAAGTTTCTAAAGAAGGATGACCTTTTCTAAGTGTCATGAAAGATAATTCTCAAGTAAATAACCTTTTATTACTGATAATCCTTGTAAGAAAAGCTGCTTGGGAAGAGGAGCTAAGTTTTAAAATGAATGTCAGTCCTTTTATGAATCTTGCCTATCCCTGTCATGCAGCCTTTCTGTCATCCCCTCTGGTTAGAGTCACCTGGCTTTGCTTCCATCGACCCAAACACAAGTAAAATAATTGTAACCCATCTAGGTGAGTTTTTTCTCTACCTAGATTAGTGAAACACAACCTAGATTTCATTTTCTTGGTGCCATAATGACTCAAATAGCTTTTCTTTAGCTTTCAGAGATGCAACTTAGTTTGGGTTCATCAGAAAACTACTCAGTTTTATTACCAAGTCAATCTGTGTAAACTCGTTACTGCCCTGAAGCAGGGGGAAAGTAACCTGGCTTCCTCCTCAGTCCAAGGTGACTGTAATTATTAAATACAGAAATTCTAATGAATTCTCAAGTTGTTCATCATTTTTAAATGTTAAAAAAAGTATTTATTTCAGCATGATATAGCTATGGCCATGAAACACCTTCTATGAAGAAACATCTCTCATGACCAGGGAGTAGAATCTCTCCCAAAACCACCCAGATCGCTCCACACAGCCCGCTGTAGCCATTAGTGAAAAGAGCAGAGATGAACTGTTCTTCCTGAAAGTGCTTTTGAAGGAAATGCTGTCATCCTTCTCAGAGATAGTTTTAGTGTTTTTCCCTCCCCAAATTCCATGCAATTTGTCTTTCCTCTTCTTTATGTACGACTTGTAACTTTCCAGCTGATGGGAATAACAGTTCCTGTTTCTCTTCATTATAATTCTACATTATGCCTTGGGATTTTTTTCTTCCTGAAATGTTTTAATTATATTTTCTCCCATGGGCTTACTTGATAATTTTTAACAATTCTGGGGGTAAAAGTTATTTTTCTTACCTTTCTACTTATGTTATCCTATTTATGGTTCTATGGTTCTCACAATCTATAAAGTTCAAAGTACTTTTTTTAGAAAATCATTATAAAAGAGTTGCCCTTGTCTCTGATTTATTCCAAAGTTATGCTATTTTTGTGTCATCTTTGTCTATGAACCACTCTGTTGGCTGGTATTCAAGTTAAGGACCTTATGCTTCAGGCCTCATCTGCTAGGAACACTTTATCTGGCACATGCAGGGTGGGTATATGGTTGGGCTCCCAGACATATGTGTGTTCTGATTTATATTTACCATGCTCTCTGGTATTTCTGAACTGACACTTTTGGGAGTTCTTGAGCTCTGATTCCAATATTAGCACTGAATTCTTACTTGCTTTAGTTCTGTTTGACACATTTTAGTGAGCCTATGAATATGCATAACCTCATAGGAGAGACAACATTTCAGTACCGGACATGGCTGAATTTGGGACACCTAAATGAGTACAGGCAAACCACCAAACAAACACAGACTTTTTTTTAGGTAATGAGCAGTAATCTTATTTCTGAGATCTATTCATTTATTTTAGGGAGAGAGAGAGAGCAAGCGCATGAGTGGGAGGGACAGAGCAGAGGGAGAGAGAAACAGAGAGAAAGAGACTCCCCACTGAGCATGGGGCCCAGTGCAGGGCTCATTCTCACAATGCTGAGATCATGACCTCAGCTGAAACCAAGAGTCAGATGCTCAATGGACTGAACCCCCCAGACACCCCAATAATCTTAAAATTACACTTTCAAACTATTTTTTCCTGGCTTCTATCAATGACGGAATATTTCTACTCTGCAGGAGAATAGGAAAATACTATCAATCAAATACAGAGGGATCTTATTAAAAGAGAACCCAGCACACATGATGTTTATCCTCTAGTCACAATTTGACATGAATAAAACCAACATGGTGAATGGATGGATGGACAGACAGATGGGTGGATGGATGGGTGGAACATGTACTGGCAGTGTTACAAACAGATTTGGTTTTGTTATTGACAGTATTGTTACTGACAATTTTTTGTTATTGACAATTTCACCTTTAGGTGAGGCAAGCTGTTGCCGGTTCAGCTCTCTAGGAAGCAGTCTCTGAATTTGGTGTGCAAGGTGTTTATCTAGGAGGACACCCAACAATCAACTCTGTGGAAGGAGGGCAGGGAAGAAGGACTGGGCACAGGGAGGAGGTGGGGTATGACACAGTCTGATGACAGCCATAGCATCCCTTCAGGGAGCCCCTGAGAAGGAAGGTTCCTTCAGAGCTGTTGTGAGCTTGGGCATAATTTCCCTCCTTAGTCAGTCATCAGATGTAGGCCACCCCAGAAAGAGCCTGTCCTTCGAGAGGTGGCTCTCTGCCGCCGGAACAGCGTTCAGAGTGGCTGATAAATAAAGGTGCTACCTTCCATCTCCCAGATTCTGGGGGCACATCCTGTCTTGAAAAGGAATCTGGGCCACTTGTCTCCATATGCATCAATTTCTGCCACTCACTTAGATGCCAAACAGCTAGAGATATGCATATTAAACACTTTTCCTAAAAGCATCTTTTCCTTGCATTGATCCCTCTTTCCATAATAACATTAGTCCAACATTTCAAATAAGAAACAAAAAGAGGGGCGCCTGGGTGTCTCAGTCATTTGAACATCTGTGTTTGGCTCAGATAATGAAGCAGGGTCCTGGGATGGAGCCCTGCATCTGGACTCCCTGCTTAGTGGGCAGCCTGCTTCTTCCTCTCCCTCTGCCCCTCCCCGTCATGCTCTCTCTCTTGGTCTCCCTCTCAAATAAATAAAACCTTTTAAAAAAAGAAATGAAAAGGATCACAGTGTATGATGATAGTCTAATCGACCTAGAATTTTGTCATCAAAACAATTTGTAAGCCAGAGAACTTGTTTAGTTCTTTGATTCCTGTGATTTCTTTAATTTATTTGGGTAATACCTGTGCATTTACTGTTAATGAGCTGGAGTCAGTGGGAGGACCTACAGACCAATAACTACGGCACAGCAGCAGGTAGCAGATGTCTTGAAAAGGAAGCAGCACGGGGTGAGAAATATTTCAGCTCACTGTGGGAGAGCAGTGGATAGACAAATAAGAAAAGCACTGATTTCCACATAACACCATCAGAGAAATATGCATGCATGAGATCTTTTAGAAATAGGGAAGATGACATCTAGCCAGTTCTGGTGGTGAGGTAGGATGGGAAGTCTGGATTTCGGAAAGCTTCCAAGAGAAAAGGAATTGAGTCTCAAAGGGATCTGGAGCCTGAAAAGGTCTCCGAAGTAGCTAACAACTGAGTTGAGTGTTCACATCATTAGATGGTGGGGGTGAGAATGGTGTCTAGGTGAGTTGGGGGGCAGAAATAGGGGACGGGTATAGTTCCTTACATGCAGAGTCAATAAGGTTGAAACAAAGAGTCTCCAGTAGAGGCAAGCAGCATGAGTCAGCTCAGAGACAGGCATCAGATCTTGTAGTGTTTGTGACCTTCTACTTGATCCTAAAATGATGAGGCAGAGGGATATGAGCAGAGGAACAGGCTCACAACTGTGTTTTAGGACATTAATCTGGTTGAAGTATATAAGATGGATTACAATGCAGAAAGATTAAAAAATCAGAGAGCCCCATTATGGCACCATTGAAAAAGTTTTAATAAAAGGTGATGGTTGTGTATTTGGAAGAAAAGGAGCAGACCAGGAGATACTGAGAGCTGAAGTGGAAGAGACACAGCAGTCCATTGACAGTGGCTGGAGAAAAGAGAAATGCACAGCTAAGAAGGCTCTTCTTATTCTGAGCTTCTTGCAGCTGGGAGGTTTTGTGACAGGAAGAGAGCATGGAAGATGAAGCTTCAAGGGAAACCCAGCACTTTTGGTTTGGGATTTGAGATGCTTCTGGGACATCAAGATGAAGATAGTAGCAGAGAACTAAACAAGCAGGCCTGAAACTTGAGAAGGAGTTTGATTGAAAATGTGGGTTGGGGAATCAGAGGCACGGGGCTTACATCCAGAGAGGAGGGTAGATGAGGTCATCAGATAAACAGGAAGGAAGCAAGGCCAGGACAGGGCACTGGGGAGTGGGGTTTCCACCAGTGTAGGATCAGTAGGCCTCCAGTGAATTGCTGAACTACTAACTAGTTATTTAAGGTTTTTAACCTCTTTATAGCTTGTTGTATGAATTTTTGGATGAACGAGGCATCCACCTTCATTGTCCTTTTGCCATGGGATCTATGAACTCAGTCTTATAAAACACTTGTGTGTGTGTGTGTGTGTGTGTGTGTGTTTAAAGATTTTATTTATTTATTTGACAGACAGACAGGCAGAGAGGCAGGCAGAGAGAGAGGAGGAAGCAGGCTCCCTGCTGAGCAGAGGGCCTGATGCAGGGCTCGATCCCAGGACCCTGAGATCACAACATGAGCTGAAGGCAGAGGCTTCAACCCACTGAGCCACCCAGGCACCCCACTTGTGTGTGTTTTATAAACACCAATAAGAAGGAGAGATGGTGACATTTATTATTCCTGAGAACATATTACTGGTTCTTTCTATTAACTTAGAAATAATTTCAAATTATATTTACTATACTAACAATTGAACAAACTGAATTCTAATTATATATGTATGATTATATATATGAATTTATAATTGTTAATGAAATTACATACAACAGTGTCTATATATATATAATTAGAATTAAGTTTGTTCAATTTTAGTATGGTAAATATAATATATTAATAATTTTATATAATTATTAATATATTATATATTACATTATATATGTATAGAGACAGAAAGGGGGGGCAGACAGACAGATATACCTAGAAGGGCTTTTACAGGAACCCACATTTATGTGGACATGTAGAAGACTCTGATTTCTTTAGCATCTTCTGGCCCCAGTAACCTTCTTCTTACTCCCACATCATGCCCTTCTGAATCTTGGCCTCACGCCCATCATTCCCCAGCAGACCCAGGCCCAGCACTAGCAATGCAATTCATGATGAATTAGGAGCAGCTCTAGCTCAGGAGATCAAGCTCACATAACTTCTCAATTGGCCCAGATGGCCATACTGAAGAAGCAAGGCTAGGTCTGAATTTATCTCCCCAACTCACCCTACTAGTAGGAGGTAGTGAGCTCAGTGGAACTTCAAATTAGAAGTTCTGAGCCCTTATACTAATCAGACCATGAAACACAGCCTTACCTTTGTCCTTATCATCGTCTCACTATTATATCCTGGATCTATTTCCCTTTCCACTCATAACTTCAGGCTTGTCTAATGTCCAGAGTGTAAACACAGGCTCATTGTCCCCTTTACAAGGTATTTTCAAAAACTATTATGCAGTTAAATGTACAAGACGCTATTTATTACCCTAATTGTGAGAAGTAAAGACAAGTTCAATTCCACTTCTGCCTCCTGGGTCACTCTACTTAAGGAAATACGCATGTGCACAGACTGCCATACTCACATTATACTCACACGTCATACTGTGATACTTTCTATTATAGAATCTTGAACAGTAAGCTCTTGGAGTAGGTGGTGAAGAGTTAATCATGGTGTTGAACAGAGTAGAGAACTATGTGGCATAGGGCCAGTAATTTATAATTTTGGAATCCAAAGCATGTTGTCAAATAGCAGAATTGGACAAAAAACAGGTCTTATGGGTGGAGAGATGGTTGAGTGATGTACTTAACTCACAAGTCACACACACACTCATCAACCTTGTGATTTGAGAGCCACAGCTTTCATTTCATTAGTTCACTTCTTAAGGTAAATCCTCTGAATCTTGTTGACAGTGCAAGCTTGTAATATCAGAGGACAAAAATCTGGAGTGTGGCCTACTACAACAGGCCTACAACAGGGGACAGTATGGGGCTGGAAGCCTCTGCCCGTCCTGGGCATATCTAGTGGGAGTACAGGCACTAAGGATGTCATTGGGACTGAACTCTCAGAAATCAGCCATGGGATTTGCATTCCCAAAATGGGCAGGATTCACAGATGCAAGTTGTGGAGATTTCATGAAGCATGCAATATATAAAACACGAAAACTTCTTGAAGGACAAGAAGAGAGAGCTTGTTGGATGGAATGGGGAAAAGGAGCTGGGAATATGAGAATATCCATTGCTGTAACCCAGAACACTGGCTTGAGGCAGCTCTTTGAGAAGTCTGAGAGCAGGAGCTGTCAACCTGGGGACTATATGGAGGACCAGGGCATTAAAGTACCACTAAGGAAGAGATGATGAATGTGGAGTTAATGAAATTATACACAACAGTGTCAATAGAGCCTCTGCATATCTCAACATCTATGTAATGTATTTGATTTTTTCCCAGTGAACTGTGGGCTCTGGGTCAAAAAGAGAGAGAGAGAGAAAGTAGGGAAAGGAAAGAGCAAACACTGCAAACTGAGCAGCTTCTGTGCACCCCCAGTCCTCTGCCTGCATGTTACAGGAAGCCCCCACCAACACTCATGAATTGTGTTCCTTGTCATCACTTTACGCATGAAGAATAGAATCACAGACAGAGAGAAATTGGACCAGGAAGACACTGCAAATTACCCAAGTTTGGCTGACATCCAACCCATGTTCCATTTCCTATGTCATACTTCTCTCTGGGAAGAAAATAAAAGCTCCCTCTTTCCCGTGTGGGGAAGAATAGACAGTTAATTCTTGAGGGACAAGACATAGAAATGTCTTAGCCTAACTCAACTTTCTTGTTAAGGATTTAGAAAGAGAAAGAGTTGAAAGGAATATTTGGCTGGATTCACTGGCTCCCAACTGCCTGGGAGAGAGGAGCCCCACTAGCACAGGGAATGGTATCAACAGACCTGGTAATCAGTGACATTTAGCAGGTATTTACATGCTTTGTGTAGGAAGGTTATGTCCCAACCTGTTGTAGGCCACATTCCAGATTTTTGTCCTCTGATATTACAAGCTTGCACTGTCAACAAGATTCAGAGGATTTATCTTAAGAAGTGAACTAATGAACGAGATAAAGCAAACAGTGTGTCTCAAACAGGTTGTTTGGCTTTAGCAAGTCATTATAAACATTTTTGAATCACTTGGTTTACTTTTTGCCTTCAGTTTTATAACTTAGGCATATAAAAATAAGATTTGGGGTACTTTAAGGAAATTTAAGGGGCACCTGGGTGGCTCAGTCATTTAAGCTTCCGCCTCCACCTCAGGTCATGATCCCAGGGTCCTGGGGTCCAGCCCTACATTTCTGCATGTTGTATAGCCATTAACAGTTTCATAGACTTTATGCTTTTGTTTTTTAAATTCTATACAAGAATTAAAAGTGAATTTACAAATAAAAATTGCAATAACACAGTATTCTATATTTGCCTTTACTTTTACCAGAAAACGGCATACTTTCACATGTCTTGTGTTATAGCCTAGTGTCCTTTCATTTCAACCTGAACTAATTCTTTAATATCTCTTGTAGGCCAGCCCTAGAAGTGAACTTCTATTATGTTTGTCTGGGAAAGGCTGTCTCTCAGTTAGAATGCCCAAAATTAACAAGACAGTAAACAACAAGTGTTTGAGAGGATATGGAGAAAGGAGAATCCTCTTACACTGTTGGTGGGAATGCAAGTTGGTACAGCCACTTTGGAAAACAGTGTGGAGATTCCTTAAGAAATTAAAAATAGAGCTTCCCTATGACCCTGCAATTGCACTACTGGGTATTTACCCCAAAGATATGGAGTGAAAGAAGGGCCATCTGTACCCCAGTGTTCATAGCAGCAATGGCCACAATCACCAAATCACAATTTGGAAAGAACCAAGATGCCCTTCAACAGATGAAGGGATAAAGAAGATATAGTCCATAAATACAATGGAATATTACTCAGCCATCAGAAAGGGTGAAACCCAACTTTTGCACCAACATGATGGGTCTGGAGGAGACTATGCTGAGTGAAATAAGTCAAGCAGACAAAATCAATTACCATATGGTTTCACTTACTTATGGAGCATAAGAAATAACATGGAGGACATTACGAGAAGGAAAGGAAAAGTGAAGGGGGAGAAATCGGAGGGGGAGATGAACCGTGAGAGACTAGGGACTCTGAGGAACACACTGAGGGTTTTGGAGGGGAGGGGGAGGGAGAGATGGGTGAGCCTGGTGGTGGGTATTAAGGAGGACACGTATTGCATGGAGCACTGGGTGTGGTGCATAAACAATGAACCTTGGAACACTGAAAAAATTAAATAAAATTTTAAAAAATAAAAGTTTTTAAAAACTGACTGAAAGTGAAGGGATGGAGAAGCATTTGTCATGCCAATGGGCCTCAAAAGGAGGCTGGGGTAGCAATTCTCATATCAGATAAATTAGATTTTAAACTTAACACTGTAGTCAGAGATACAGAAGGACACTACATCATTTTTAAAGGGTCTATCCACCAAGAAGATCTAACAAATGTAAATATTTATGCCCCCAATATGGGAGCATCCAACTACATAAGACAACTGTTAATCAAGATAAAGAGTCATATTGATATGAATATATTAATAGTAGAGGATCTTAACACACCACTCTCAGTAATAGACAAAAATTTCTTTTTGAATTATAGTTTTGCTGGGAGCAACATTCTTGGCTGGCTGTATTTTCTTTTAACTTTTAAAAAAGATTTTATTTATGCATTTGTTTATTTATTTATTTGTTTACTTAAGAGGGAGAGAGAGAAAGCGAGAGATATGGAGAGAGAACACGACCTGGGAGAGCGGCAGAGGGAGAGGGAGAAGCAGGTGCCCCATTGAGCAGGTATCCCAATGCAGGGCTTGACTCCAGGACCCCAGGATCATGACCTGAGCCAAAGGCAGACACTTTGGCTGACTGAGCCATCCAGGCACCCCTTGGCTGGCTCTTGTAAAATATTTTTGATATACATTTTTTCCATTTAATACATTAAATCTAACTTAATGATTTGGAGTATATACCGAAGTACTTACTTTAATTATATACTGTGATTGTGTATTAGTTGTGAACACACTGGCAATGAAGGGCAATGTCCCCTGCTGCTGTGCATGTTATGTTCTTGTGTCTACTCTTTATAAAGTTTATGTCTGGTCCCCTTGTTTGTAAACTCTGCCTTCTCACTGAGCCCAAATGAGCATGTCTGTATTCTCAGCCGTGGGTTTAGGCTAAGAATGAGACATCTGAGTGTTATGATAGTTCACAACACCATATTGAAAGGAAGGGATTCTTGTTTGAGAGTTGAGAGTTGAGTCACTCTCAGTTCACAGTTGAGAGTGAGCACATGGACTTCCTGATGCTTGTTTTCACTGTGTTGGAGGTGTAGGTCTTTAGGCATGGGTCATCAGGAGTGTTGCTCTGGGGTTCAATTTCTGAAATTTACTCCCGGGACTATGATATCCCTTAGAATTCTATAAACCAATGAATTCCAGAAACTTTGAAAGGGTAGAATTTGTTTTTGTTTTCTTTTTAAATTATGATTCTTGGAGAACCTGTTTGGCTCAGTTAGTTAAGCATCTGACTCTTGATTTAGGCTTAGGTCATGATCTCAAGGTCATGAGATTGAGCCCCATGGTTGGCTGCACACTGAGTGTGGAGCCTGCTTAAGATTCTCCCTCCCTCTCTCTCTGCTCCTCCCCCCAACTCGGGTGCACTTGCCTCTAAACAATCAAACAAATAAATGATTCCTCAGTAGCTACTTCTTGCTTCCGTTCTTGAAAATAACATGCACCTGCTCTTTCTCTGTTCTACAACTTTCTTTTGCTCTCAGAAGCAGACATTCTTATATTTAATAATCATTGATATTCTACATCCTACATATTGTGTTCTCATTGAATAGATTGAGAGTATGCTACATCTTAACTTTCTTTCTTGATCTGGGGAATAGAAAGTAAATCCTTATATTTTTCTTCTCCCTACTATAACTGGTAGAAATGGAGTCCTTTCCCTTGCCAAGTGATCTTTCAACTTGACCCAAGTTTTGTTTTTTCCTCTCCTTTAAGGCTCATAAATTAGAACCTGTGCTAAACAATGGATTCAGGTGTCCTTAGAAGTTTGTGAACCCCCTGCTAACTCATTCATGCTTCACAACAACCCCTTCCTTCCACACATAAGGAAACAGAGACACAGAGTGGAGTTGAAAGCATTAGTTAGTTAGTTGCACAGCTGGATTTAAACCCAGGTGGGCTGGGTCCAGAGTTCTCATCTTAAAAACAAAAATGATCTGCAATTCAAATAACAAGCACCAAGCCTAGTTTGTCTGAGAGCCTAGATTTGTCTAAGTAGACAGTCAACCAAGTTTTGATGTGTAAGGAACCAAACAAGAGGAAATGTATTTACTTATTTAAGAAAAGGTAGTTTATTAAGCGTTAATAATATGTACATCAATAGTAAATATTTATGCCACTTGGGGCAACAGAGAAATATGAGTGCCTTTGCTACAAGTTCGCACTTTTCCTGCCTAATATCGATTGTGAATAATCATAGCCTAATCCAAACTGATCTTTTCTACCAGCCCCAGGTAGAAGCTCATCCCAAGTTTTTTTTCTCCTAGTGTCAGATCAACTCACTGCAGATCCCAAACTCTAACTCTCCATTGAAAATCAGCAAACTTTCAGAAGTCAGCAGTTTTGACATGAAATGCACTGACACCTTAAGTTGTTTGTTTGTTAGTTTGTTTGTTTCTCTGGTCAGACCTAACTTGAGCCATTGACTCACTAGACCATCTAACTCTGGCTGTATTTGCAGTTCTGCATTCTTACTCCTAAATGCTTCTGAAAGCATATAGTAATAGTAGTAGTAGTAGTAATAATACTAAATAGCAGAGTAGCCACAACTCTGCTCTGTTGACCTCTGCTCCCTATGACTGTATATGAAAGCTCCATCAGACAGAGGCTGGTGTACTATGTTTATTGCTGTGTGCCCAGCACACAGGGTCGTCAAACACATACCAGGAGCTCAATGAATGGTTTCCATTCAGATTTTTCTCCCTTTTTTTGAGATTTTATTTATTTAGTTTACAGAGAGAGAGAGAAAGAACGAGTGGGAACACAAACAGGGGGAGTGGGAGAGGAAGAAGCAGACATCCCTTTGAGTAGGGAGTCCAGTGCACCTGGGATCATCATATGAGTGGAAGGCAGGCGCTTAATGACTGAGCCACACAGGCACCCCTCCATTCAGATGTTTCTCAGCTTGGTCTCTTAAATCCCCCCCATTATTATTGATTATTATTATATAGATTATTGAAATGTACCTACAATTGTTTAGTGAACAAGTTCTACAGATATCCTACTATTTAGTGATTTGATTCTATGAAATCATCTGGTACAGTAACTGGTTCATATTAAGTTATTGCATGCTTGATGATTACAATTGACAGTCTTGCATATTTCCAAGTCTCTAAAATAAAATTGATAAGGTCTGAGCTCTCATTCTTTAGTGAACTAGCTTTATGGCCAAGGGCACGGTCGTATCTTTAAGAACCAGTTTCCCCATCTACAAAGTGAAACTATGCATAACAACCCCATAGGGTTGATAGGAAGACCATATTGATAACTTGCTCATGACCCCACCAGCCATAAGTGACCAAGTAGGATTCAAAGTTGGCTTCTCTGGCTCCATTTTAAGCATTATATGACTCTGAAATCCTGTGAGACCATCCAGGAAGTTCCTGAGAAAAATGGTCCTGAGGTGAGGAGGTGAAGAGGAGTTTATCAGGGAAATTAAGTCAGAAAAGAGCTTTCCAGACTGAGCTTGGCTGTGTCCATGGCTGGCCAGGTTAAAGGCTGTAACCTTGTCCTCATTGACAACACATAACAGCACAGAAAACTGACCACGGATCAGTTCACCATTTAATGTGGAATGTGCAAAATTGAGGAGTACAGAGTAGAGATGTGATTATCCTAACATAAAATAAGTCTCTTTCATTGACACTTGCTATTTGTTGGATGTTAGTCCTAAGGAAAAAAAAAAGTTTAACAATGAAATTAGAATCCCTTCTTGAACAGGCTTAAAGTATGCCTATTAGCAAGGCATGGAATGCATTAAAGGGGGAATGGTAATGATTGTGCTAGTATTAGAGAAACAGGAAAGAAATCTTTTCTTGTACACATAATTTTCAAAAGCTTCTAAGGAAAATCAAATCCAAATGCCTCTTTCACAGCATTTACATGAGGAGTGCAGAGTCCAAAATATTTTCATTCAAAAATGATTATTTTCTAAAAAGTTAATCGAAATAAATTAAGTGTGTTTGCCGAGGTACAAATTAGGTCATGATTTTCATTTACAACGATGAGAAAAATCAAGTAGCAGGATAGCACAATTTCACTCTTCTCCTACTTCCTGTATTTACATTCTACAGCGGCGACTGTGTTCCTCTTTCAGTGTCATGCAAGAGGGTTGAAGGAAGAGAGAACGGAAAGCATGCACGCGGTTTGTTACCCACCTTCCTCTCTTACGTTTTCTCTTCTTTCTTTCAGTTCCACCTTTTATCCAACCTTTTGAGTTTCCAAGATTCTCCATTGGACAGCGGGTCTTTATCCCATGTGTTGTGGTCTCAGGGGACTTGCCCATCACGATCACCTGGCAGAAGGACGGCCGGCCAATCCCAGCGAGCCTCGGGGTGACCATCGACAACATTGACTTCACAAGCTCTTTGCGGATTTCCAATCTCTCCCTTATGCACAATGGGAATTACACCTGCATTGCCCGGAATGAGGCCGCAGCAGTGGAGCACCAAAGCCAGTTGATTGTGAGAGGTAAAGACAGGGACATAGGATGTGTGGCATCAACACAGCCAAATTCAACAATGCTCACAGAGAGCGTTCACTTGAAATAACAGGAAAAGAATTAGCATTCATAGAATTTGCTACAAACTCCACTAAAACCAAACCAAGGTTTTATTTACCTAAAATATGAAGCTACAAATAATTAGCAACTAAGAAATGTGTGCAGGAAGAGGTGGGAGTAGGGTTTAATGAACAAGCTAGGCTTTCCCTATTTTGACCCCAAAAGATCATGAGCTCCTGCTGTATTGTGTTTATTCTATTTAGTGCTTTTTATAATATTATTTTTTAGGTTGATGGCTTTAAAAATGTCAAATATTTTTGTCAGTTCACACTTTTTCTAAAGATTCATGAAATAGTGACTTTTTTTATTCGTTTTACTGAAGTACAGTTGACACATAGCAAAAAGTAGCTTCTTATATTTTTTTTGTTTTAGCTTTAGAAATGTGAAGTTAGTTTCAATTTAGAAATATGTTTTGCTCCCCCTCTTCTGTTTAGCATTATGCCTCTCATTAATTTAGGAGACCAAAACGACATTTATTAAATTAAACTAAACAGGGGACTATTTATTTAGAAATTAAAATGGGGGGTCTAGCTTGTAGAAGATATTGGCAGGGGACTCAATGCATCTAAAATGTAAGCTTTTGTCTTATTTCAAATCTGTGTTCTTGTCACCAAATTCCCAGGAATGCTTTACTCTTCATCTGCAAAATGAGCAGCTAGTATTCTGTAAAGTCTGTTGGGCACTGACATGTGGTTTTATGATTCTCCAAGAGCTATATGCATTCATGCCCTAGTATAGTTCTTACCCACATTGCAAAAGCAACTGTGTAAAATTAAAGGCTTATGTTAATGTTAATTATTTGCATTTTAAAGTCTCCAAATATTGGGCTCTCAGAGTAACTTTTAGAAGAGGTTGATTTCCATTATTTTCCAGATAGTTGATAGATCTGAGCAGATTCTTTCTCAGCAACAGATTCATATGTCCTTCCTTAATCTTTGGACTGTGTCCTCAAGACATCTCTCCCTTTCCGGCTGAAGAGTAATGTACTGTCTATGTACTTGCCAACAAAAGAGACTGAAGCATATTTAGATTTTATATGAAGAAACCAACTTTGTATTTGTAAAAAGAAAAGATTTTCCATGAGTAAGAAAATATATTTCAGTCACATACAAACTAAATATACAAGTGATATTTTTTTCTCTTTCTACCTTGTGCTTTTGAGTATAAAAATAGGAATACATGAATTTCTTTCTCATTTTTTGAAGATAAATAAAAATGGGAGCCAGTGTAGTATCCATTTCCCAAATGTTTTCTTATAAGAGGAATTGACTCTTACTAGTATTTGTGACGGGCAAAGCCGTACATCAGCCTGTCTCCTGAAGAATCTGCTCTGAGGGATGCAAGTCAGAAAACAGAATGTTGAACAAAAATGTACACAATGTTGTTTGTATCACCTGCCCTTGTAGGGAAGGTAACCAAGGGCAAAGGTCAGATGAACTGAAGTGGAGCCCAGCCATCAGGGGTGATGTGTTTGATAACAATCTGATTAGTGGCTCCACGTGGTTATTCTTCAAATATGTTGAATGAACTTCTGTGAATTTAGCATTAGATCACCAATGAGGTAAGATAATTCTGAGAAAAGGAATGTGCTTCACAAGCAGGTCAGTGGTTGGAGAAGTGGTCAAGGACAAGATGTTGTGGGACAGTAATTCTTAATCTAGACTTAACCATAGAATCTCTTAACAGATTTAAGAGAACACTGATAATTGTTTTCTGGCCCCAGTTGCGCCCAATTGAAACATAATCTTTGGGAGTAGATCCATCGTTAAGAATCTGGGGCATTTCTTTTAATTTCCCTCCCAAAATCACCTATTGGTGTTTCTCAAATTTTATCACACATTAGAATTACATGGGGAGATTTAAAATTCTTAATGTCTGTGTTACAGCCCAAACTAACTAAATAGCCATCTTTGGAGGTAGGACTCAGGCATTAGTAAAACCCCCAAGTGGACTTAGCATACAGCAAAGTCAAGTCCTAACACCCTGAATTATTTGAATATGCAGCTATTTTAGGAGTCTGGACTTTTTCTAAATGTGAAGAGATGTCATTAATGACTTTAACCAGGTCAGTGACATGGCCTGATTTATCTTTTTAATTATAACACTAGCAGTTGTTTGAAGAATGAACTGATCCAGATAGTAAGGGTAGTTATTAAGAGTCCATTTTGGAAGTTCAGGTTAGATGAAAAGTGCCCTGAATGAAGGTGGCAATGGTTAAAGTAAGAGGAAGGAATTGAGTTTGCAATATCTTTCGGAGGCAAAGCAAAAAAAAAAAAAAAAAAAAAAAAAAGTTATAAAGTGAATATTGCAAATAAAAGGAATCACATTTGTTGCTTAATAAGATAAACAGAAGTCTTTAACAGAAGTAGAGAAGAAGCCAAGAATAGCAGTGACATGGTGAATAATGATGTGGGAAAAACAAGAGGGTCCAGACCCAAAACATTCTAGCATTGGAGGTTCCAGGAATCAGGAAAAGAAACAGGGAAAAGGAGAAGGCTGTAGAGTAAAAAGATGTCCAGTAAGTGGTGCCCTGGAAGCAAATTAATAAATATATCAAGAAACATAGGTAATAATGTGTATAAAATCCCACTGGAAATAGAAAAAGAAAATATAAGAATTGGTTATTTGGTTTAGGGAGATGGACATTGTTTATGACCATGAAGAGTGGTGTGGTTGCAGTGAATGTCTGATTAGTGTGGCTAATGAACGGAGAAGGAGATGAATAAATGTGTGGGAATTCAAGGAAACATGTACAATTATTTTAATATTTTCAGAGACATTGCTATGATGGGAGGCAGAAAAACAGAGAGGAAGTTGAAGAGGACATGGGACATGGGACAAGAGAAACTTACATGCCAATGGGAATGAGTCAGTAGAGAGGAGAGAAACATGTGGTAAAGATAAAGAGGAGATAATTACAGGACCAAAGTCCTTGAGTTAGTGAATTGGGATTGAATTCTTTGTATCAATAACATATGTTAAAAGCACTATGGTAAGAACCATTGTGGGGGTATTCTAAAAGACAGAACCAATTGAAATGATTGGAAATTTCAGGGAGGCAGATTTTGGTTCAAGTAACTTGAAAAACAAAGTATAACATTTATTGAATGGGGCCATCAAACAGTAACAGGTAATGGATTTGTACACCTACCATGAAAAAAAAAAAAAACCAACCTATAAAACTGGGGAAAATTTTATAAAACAACCATTTCTAGGCAGTGGAACAGGAGACAGAGGGTTGTGATTCTTGAGAAAGTGAAAGTATATAAGTTGAGCCCCAAAATTCACCCCAGATTTCTGCCTGGGGCACATTCCAAACAATGGCAGAGGGATACAGAGCCCAAGTAGATAACAGTGATCTTTCTGGGTAGAGAATACTGACAGAAATTTAGAGACTATTGAGGTGTAGGATTTTGCAGGGCAGAATACTGGGAAGTAGGAAGCTGTTCAGAGAAAGATTTCTAAAAATCTCCTTATGAGTCTTTAGCTGAATACTACATTTCACGTGCATAGGATGAGACTGCATGACCTCTACCAGGGAAGAAACACCAGGTAGATGTGAGATCAATAAAGACTTCAGAGGTTACCCAGGACTGGGGTATAATGGAGTTCTGAATAGCCAAAGTAAATAACATACGAAAATTCCGTTAAAATCTTAGGGAAGCCACTAAGAGGAGGGCTAATCTATCCCTGGAATAGGGCCTACTCTAAACAAACCCTAAAAAGGCCTTAAGAGAGAATTGACAAGATAAAGCTTCACCAGTAAATGAAATGTCTTCAAGAATAACATTCAACACTCTTAAAAGGAAGTCAACAAAATCATTACTCTCAACAGCGTATTTATAATGTGTTACACATAGTAACTAGACATGTGAAGAAGGAGGAAAATGTGAGTGGTAAACACAAGGAAAAACAAAGAAACAGACTAATGGACATGCAGATGTTGGAATTAGCAGACAAGGTTTTCAAGCAACTATTATCTCATTTCAAGGATTCGAATGAAAAGTTATGTGCAGTAAGTGAATACTTAGGGAACACAAGAAGGTAAATGTAAAATATTAAAAAAAAGAATCAGAATTTCTAGATCTGAAAGACATAATGTCTGAAGTGAGAAATTCACTGGATCTATTTTTTTGAATGGCTAATTTTTATTGTGTTATGTTAGTCACCATACAATATATCATTAGTTTTTGATGCAACGTTCCAAGATTCATTATTTATGCCCTACACCCAGTGTTCCGTGCAATATGTGCCCTCCTTAATACCCACCACCAGGCTCACCCATCACCCCATCCCCCTCCCCTCTAAAACCCTCAGTTTATTTCTCGGAGTCCACAGTCTCTCATGGTTCGTCTTCCCCTCCGATTTCCCCTCCTTCTCTTTTCCTTTCCTTCTCCTAATGTCCTCCATGTTATTCCTTATGTTCCACAAGTAAGTGAAACCATATGATAAACTGATATATGATATGATACTGATATGATATGATAATTCTCTGCTTGACTTATTTCACTTAGCATAATCTCCTCCAGTCCCACGCATGTTGATGCAAAATTTGGGTATTCAACCTTTCTGATGGCTGAATAATATTCCATTGTATAAATGGGCCATGTCTTCTTTATCCATTCGTCTGTTGAAGGGCATCTCGGCTCTTTCCACAGTCATTGGATCTATTTAATAAGATATTAGATACTGCAGAATAAAGGATTACTGAACTTGAAAAGAGGGCAAGAGAAATTATTCAGATATTTTCATGGAGAGGTAAAAGATGGAAAAACAGAAAACAGTGCCTCACTAAACTTGGGAAAATGTCCAATATTCCAACATATACATAGACTCTTAAAAAGAGGTGGAAGGAAAAAAGACATTTGAATAATAATGATTGGAAATTTTCTAAATGTGAAGAAAAATATAAATCTACATATCAAAATGAACAATAAAACTCTCAAAAAATAAGCGTAAAGAAAAACCATTCCATGGCACATTTTAATTAAATTGTTCAAAACTAATAATAAAATATCAAAAGTAACCAGAGAAATATGACTTGTTACATCAAGAGGACCAAGTAAGAAAACTTTAGGCTTTTCATCAGAAACAATTCAAGCTAGGACAGAATGGAACAGTATCTTTAAAGTGCTGAAAGGAGGGGGTGGAAGAGGAACATTTATCAGTCTAGGATTCTATAACCAGCAAAATATATTCTTCAAAAATGGAGGTGAAATAAATATATTTTTAGACAAAGGTTTAGAAAATTAATTACCAGCTAGATTTTACTATAGTAAATATTAAAGAATGTTCTTGAAGCTAAAAGAAAATAATTCCATGGAAACTGATGTACAGAGGAATGAAGATCTCTTGATATGATAAATTTATGGCTAAAGATAAGATATACCTTACTATCATTTTCATTTCCTTTAAAATATTTAGGTGTTTAAGCAATAATAATTTATAACATGCAAAAATAAAATAGACAATAATATCACAAAGAACAGGAAGAAGGAAAGTGGAATTTTACTCTTATAAAATTTATCCTATGTTATCCATGAAGTGGTATGATACTGTTTGAACATAGATGTTGTTAGCTAAATATGCTCAATGCAAACTCTTGAGCAATTATCAAAAATGAAACAAATAGGTATAGATATTAATCCAGAAGAACAGATACGTAAACATTAAAATATACTTAATTAGCTGAGGGAAAAAAAGTAGGAAAAGAGGGACAAAATACAAAGGAGAGATGGAAAATGGATGGAAAACTTAAATACAACTATATCAATCTTTCATTAGGTATAAATGGACTAAACATACCAATTAAAAAAGAAAAATTATCAATCATGATTAAAAAGCAAGATTCAAGTGCATGGTACCTGTTAAATGTAAAGACATAAATAGTAAAAAGTAAAATTGTATAAAACACCAATCACAGAAAGCTTAATTGAATGTATTAATATTAAGTAAAATATTAAATTAAATTAAATTTAAATCTCAGGATAAGGAATATTACTCTAAGCAAATAAGGACATATTAAAATAATAAAATGGTTAATTCATCAACAAGACATAAAAATCTGAAATACAGATACTCCTAATAATAGAAATCTAAACACATGGTTACAAAATAGAACTGAAAGGAATAACATACAAATAAACAATGACAATTGGGGATTTCAACACTCCTTTCTCATTAACTAATAGAATAAACACCAAAAATATCAGTAAAAAAAAAGAGATTTAAACTACACTAACAACCCATATAACCTAGTTGGTATTTATAGATTATATCAAACAACTACAGAATTCACATTCTAGAATTCTGATCACCTGAACAATAAGAATCTAAGCTTTGTCATTTAAAGTCACTAAGTTTGTTGTGATTTATTACAGCAGATATAGAAAACTAATGCAAAGAGAAACATAACTGCAGTTCCTACAGCCATTAATTAAAAGGATAGTGAAGAAATGTTCTGGACAATTTTATGCCAGTATATTTGATAATTCAGATCAAATGATCAATGATTTCAAAGACATAAATTACCCAAATCGATACAAAAGTGAACATTTGACTTGCCCTATGTCTGTTATAAGGTTTGAATTCATTATAAAAACCTTCCAACAAAAACTGAAGACTGAGAGAGCTTAGTTTGTAAGTTTTTGCAGAATTTAAGGAATAATAAACCTTATACAAACTCCTTCAGGTAATCAAGGAAAAGGGAGGAGTTCCCAAATTTTTAGACACAGCATAACCTCAAGATAAAGAAGTCGATAAAGTAGTGGCACACAAAAAATTTTGCAAACTGTCACTGCTCATGCATATAGGTGCAGAAATAGTTGGCATAATGCTACTATGTCAATATGATATGTCAATATAATATTGCTACCATAATACTACCATGTCAAATCAGCAATAAAAAGGAAATGTAACATATCATGATAAAGTGGGCTTTATTACAGGAATAAAAACTTGGTTTCACATTCAAAATTAATCTATAGGTTATTATATATTATAATATTATTATATTAACAAAATAAAGTAGAAAAATCACACATTAAAATAGATGAAAAGAATGTACTAGAATTCAATATCCATTCCTAATTAAAAAAAAAAAACTCTCAGTTAACAAAAAATAGTAACTCACTAGAATAAAAGGCACCTAGGAAAAATCTATAGTGTTTTTAATCTTTATCCTCATGATTAGGAATGAGATAAGCATGTCTTCTCTCAGCTTTTCTATCAGTATTGTTTTAGTGGTCATAGCCTTTGTGCTTAGACAAGAATAAGAAATAGGAGGCATGGCATTTGTGATGGAAGGCACAGATGTGCCTACATGTGCTGATGATATGGGTGTGTACAGAAAAATGTTAACAAATATACCAGTACACAAAAGAAAAAGAGAAAGGAGTCAAAATCAAAGTGTGTCCATATTAAAGAGAGAGAGAGAGAGAGAGAGAGAGAGAGAGAAAGGAACACTGTAACAGAAGAAATAAGAGACAAAAGAACAAGACAGAGAAAACATTTTGTTTATGTCCAGAACAAGTCCTTCCCTATCAATAATAATTAGTTTAAATGTAAACAGAATACACTACAAATTCCCACAAAATACAGACAACTCTGAAAAACAATACACTGAGTAAAAGAAGCCAGACACACAGAAAAGAATAGTGTATTCTATTCATAACATATTTGTCACATATTCAATTTATATTCATTTACAAGAGCTTCCAAGATAGAAAACTAATCAATAGAGCAATCCTTGCCAGTAGGAAGGGGTTTGGGAACTGACAAGGAGAGAACTTTTGGGGTGAATGGAAATATTCTAAATCTTGATGGGGTGTGGGTTTTGTGCATTTATGCACTTGTCAAAACCTATCGAACTATATGCTTTAAAGCTATGTATTTTACTGTATATAAATTTACTTCAGTTTTTAAATATTAAAAGATAACCTTCCTAAGGTTCAAAATTCCTCAAAAATGAAATAATTGAGAAACTTACCTTGCAAAATAAAAACTTTCTACTAATAGAATTTTGTTAAAAATGGGATGGTGTTTTGGAAGGGACTATAGAAAAGCAGTAGATGTCACAGGTTAGTGGTTGGCTTCAAACCAATAAATGGTAGCTTCCCTTCTGGTTCCAATCCTCAGTGATTTAAAATGAAAGGCTATTATTTAAACACTTTCTTCTTCACAGGCTATATGATTTTATACCACATGTGTAATATATTCTAACTTCAACATGGCTTTTAGTAAATTTGGTTTTTTGTTAATTCTTTTTTAAATATTTTATTTATTTATTTGAGAGAGAGAGAGCAGGGGAAAGGGCAGTGGGAGAGGGAGAGGCAAACTCCTTGCTGAGCAGGGATCCTGATGTGGGGCTCAATCCCAGGAACCCAGGATCATGACCTAAGCTGAAGGCAGACGCTTAACCAACTGAGCCACCCAGGGGCCCCTGGTTTTTTTTTTTTGTTAATTCTATTTAACAGCATATAGAAGGCACATAGGTATACAATTTCCTTTAGCTTATGCTATTTTGGGGATGGTTTTATGATTCACTCATCTAAACTTTAGAATTGGGTTACGACTGGAGTGCAGTTTTTTTTGTTTTGTCCAATTAGCCAGCATATAGTATATCATTAGTTTTTGATGCGGTGTTCAACCATTCATTGGTTGCTTATAACACCCAGTGCTCATCACAACATGTGCCCTCCTTAATAGCAAGTTTTATAGATACCATAAAAGGTCATCATTCTTATTTCAGAAAGTCAGTCACCTTAAATAAACCCTAATCAATCAGCTTTGAACCTACTTTTCTTTAATTTCAGTTGTCATGGTTATAGCTAAATGGATTAATTAAATAAGGACTACAGGATATCTTGGATAAACCATTTTCTGTTTTAAAATCCTTAGTGTAGCCATTTTTATTTTTTTTTCCTTAAAAATTTTCAGTTTGATGAGTTCAGTATTTTCTTGTTTTACTTGCTAGCAAGAGAAAAAAATATTTTGAGCTATACCTCTTTGAAGCATAAATATATATATATAGTACATACCCACAACCAAATGACAGCATTTTTTTTCTGTCCTTCGTTCCTTCATCCTTCTCTTATTCCAGCATGAAACAGCAGTATATTTAGCATGTAGTTATAGTCACTGAGATGAATGTTTCTTTTTGGGGGGGGGTATTATTTTTTTTATTTCTTTTCAGCATAACAGAATTCATAGTTTTTGCACCACACCCAGTGCTCCATGCAATGCGTGCCCTCCACAATACCCACCACCTGGCTCCCCCAACCCCCCACCCCCCGCCCCTTCAAAACCCTCAGGTGGTTTTTCAGAGTCCATAGTCTCTCATGGTTCATCTCCCCCTCCAATTTCCCTCAATGCTGAATGAAATAAGTCATAACCAATTATCATATGGTTTCACTTATTTGTGGAGCATAACAAATAACACAGAGGACATGGGGAGATGGAGAGGAGAAGGGAGTTGAATGTTTCTTTCTTCCCAGTGAGAGCCCCCCATCTAGTGGGAGAGAGGCAGGTGACAGTCCCACAGGCTGGTGTGACAAGCTGCAGGGCAACTATGGAAGAAGAAAGGAAACTTAATCAAATTTAGGTCAGGAGACACATGAGGCAGGTTCCCGGAGGGAGGGAGTGGGGTTCCTGAGCCATTAGAAAACACAGCAGGGTCCATAGTCTCTCATGGTTCATCTCCCCCTCCAATTTCCCTCAACTCCCTTCTCTTCTCCATCTCCCCATGTCCTCTGTGTTATTTGTTATGGAGTTACAAAAGAGAGAAAGGAAGGCAATGTGTTCCTGGAAGAAACTCTGTCACCTGTAGTGGCGGGGAGGCTTGATACAGCAGAAGCACTTATTTCCCTGGTGTGGTAGGATGGAGTGGCTGGAGACCAACATGGAAGAGGGTAAGACACAGAGCTAACTTTGGTTCACAGCTGGAAGTTTCTGTGTCCTGAGGTCTGGAGGCCATGGGAATTGAATGAGGAGATCTAAAGAAAAGAAAAAAAAACAAAAAACAAAACAAACAAAAAAAAAAAAAACAGACTAAAGTGAGACCAGGAATCCAGAAACCCAGAGGGGAGGCTCTGTGGTCCACATGAGAAGTGGTGATGGCTGGAGATAAGGTGGTAGTAGGAGGGATGACAAAGCTAGGGTTAACTCAGAAGATACTTTGCAGAAATCAGTGGCTAAGTAATTGAGAAAAATGTGTGAGAAACCTTGATGACAGACATTCTCCCCAAGAGTAGCTGGCCAAGGACTGTGCTGGGTGTTGGAGTGGGATGTGAGATATTTCATTGTCTCCTCCATTCTCCCTCTGCCCTCAGTACATAATTGTTGGGACAGGGAGCTTTCTCTGTGGATGGCTAATGCCTGCTGTGAGTGACAGCCTCTTGTCTTTAACTGCTAGGAATCAGGCAGCTGCTCAAATTTCAACTTTTAATTTGAGTGGTCAAGTAGTTGAATTTTATCATCACTTCAGCTGGATCTTGTTATGAATCAACTAAATAGACATTTTAGGTAAGATGAAGAATCTTATCATTTTATGCAATTTAGAATGAAAGAGCATTCATATTGCAAACTGTGGACTTAACATTAACTTTGGAACACAGTTGTTACTTGGTTCACAAAAAAATTGCAAAGCTATAGTTAGGGAAACAAAACCCACTTGAAAATAGCAAACAGCATTAGAGAATAATTATATGGGTCTTTATTTAAATCTTTAACTTGAGTTTAGAAATGTGTTTTTTTTTTCCTCTTGGAGGCTTTAAAGTTTTTGGTCTGAGATGTGGTTTGGAAAAAACCAGAACAGAATGAGGAGCTTAGAGACCTTGAAATTGCCTTGTCACAAAGAGGGTGGTTTGGAAGCCTTCAAGAGACAGGCTACTAATTACAAGAGCAGAATGAGTTCTAATAAGGGAGGGACCAGTGTTTGATATGTTCCATGAAGTCTTCATGGAACGAGTGAGCTCCATCAGCCTTGATGTGAGTAGGGTTTGGAAAGAGAATAAAAATGCAACATTTAGCCTCTCAGTAATAAAATCAAGGTCCACATTTCTGCTTGTTCATTTTCCAGGTGACTTTGAGAACATGATTGAATCTCTCTGATCCTCAATTTCTTAATCTGTAAAATAGGAACAGTGAGACTTACCCATTGGGGATGCTGAGACAATTTAATTAGGTAACAAGGTAGCAGTCAGCATGACCTTGGCTCCTGGCTGGCAACAGAGGCCTCTGATGACTCCATGAATGAGTAGAGGGGACACAGGTGTCCAGGCATATGTTCTGAGGTCAGGGAGGGATAGCAACAGCCAGGATATAGAGATTGTGCCATGGTCAGAGTTTACCCATCTGCCTGTTATTATCAACAAATATGGGCTTGATGGAGGAAGTGATGGAGAACTACAAATGTCTTTGAACAGATTACTTGAAGCAGGAAGACCAGTCTGGAGGCAGGTGATGGACTGTGTTGTGTGCACAGGAGAGCCAAGGGAAAGCCCATTAGCCTACAAATGTGCATCCCCAGACCTCTTCCCTGCATCTCTTCTTTCCTCTTTTCTTCCTTTCAGTCCTATCATGATCGAGACACCTGTTAGCTGTGTGACCTTGGGTAAATTCCTTAACCTCTCTTTACCTCCATTCTCTGATTCATAAAATGGAGTGATATTTAATAGGGATTTCTGGGGGCTAAATAATGTATTTATCCCAGTGTCTGGCACATAATAAGCACTCAGTGGGTGATGACACCATTCTACCTTTTCTGTCTGTATCTTCGTGCCACTCACATCCACATGATTTTGGAACATGATTGAGGACACACTCCACAGAAGAGGCCATGGGGAAATCCATGCATTAGGTGATTAATTAGAATGAAAGCCTTGGGAATGTAGTCTAAAGGTAAAAGTACAATTTATTTTTGAAAGAACTACAGCAATTGGGGGTACATTGCTTGTAGGAGATGAAGGTGACAACTAAGACAATTCAGCTGAGGTATAGGATGAATGTGTATGACAGCAATGGAGTTTTGGAGCCCAATTCTTAGTCTTCTATCACAGTCTTATGACCTCAGGTCATTATAGAGCTTAGCACAGTTTTTGATTGTTTGGGTCATTGGGAAGATTTATAGAGACTTAACTTAAAATACATTAGCTGTTATCAGAAGGGAAATTAAAAGAAAAAGAACCAAACAACCTTTAGCTCTTATGTGTGTGCCCCATGGCTTACACTGGCTGTGGACCGATGATCTCCCTAATGTCATGCTCAGTCGGGTGACCTTGGCATTAATGAAGCCATTTGGAGACTTATGACAGAACACATGCGCCCTTTACTTCCTATTATTGGCTCTGCATCACTGAAAAGAAAGCCCCTCATGAGACGATTTTCCGTGATTCCAAAGGAAGTCCGTGTTCTCACACTTCTTTATGTCCTATGATGTATCTGCTGTTTCTGGCTTTTAATGATGAGCTGCCACATAGAAAACAAACACCATGCAAAAGACTTTGAGTTGACCTTTATTTAGCAAGGAAACTAAAAGTTACATGAGGCCACTACCTTATTGCTATGTTTAGTGACCCAATTTTTGACACCATATTTGTGCTATCATTTTACTTCATCCATTGATTCTTCCAACAAATATTTATTAAGCATCTATTTTACACCAGATATTCTGAGTGCTGGGGTACAGTGGTGATCAAAATAGCGATCCCAAGTTCCTGCCCCATAAAACTCACATTCCAGTGAAAGAGACAACAAACACACCATGTCAGGTATCTACATGTTCTATGAAATTAAAACTAGTTGGAGGATTGGGAGTGATAAGGATAGGAAAGATATGTCGGGTCGGGTGGACAGGGGAAGACTTTTCGAAGAGATTTTGGAGCAGACTCGAGTAAGGTGAGGGAACAAGGCATAGCGAGCACCAGGCAGAGCAACCAAGCATGAAGAACCCAAGTCAGGAGCGAGCTTTGTGTGTTCAAAGAGAGGCAAGAGAATAGTGGGCTCAGTGTTCTGTAAGGGAGGAGGGAAAGCATTGAGGGCAAAGGCCATGCCATCTTTCTGGTTGTGATGGGAAGCCATTGGATTTTAGTTTCCAGTGTCATAAATTAAATCTTACCTAGGCTTTGTCCAATTACCATCTTGACTAAATGCCATCCAGGAGAGAATGGCAATATTTATGTACCTGCCCCATTCCCCCCACCAGATAGCTCCCAGGTTTGCCTTCAGTAAAACAGAATCCCTGTCTCTGTTGACAGCTTAGGGAAGCTTACATCCATTCTTTGGAAATATATTGCTTCTTGGAAGCCGTGCATTTCAAACATAAAAAAAAAATGACTGCCTCTAACATTGAGAAATACCTGTTCTATTATAAGCATACTATTCTTCCTTTCTTAAAAACTACGAAAATAATTCCTTCCTTTAGCAAACAGACCAAGCCAAAGATCAGTGTGTTTTATTTTATTTTTTTAGATCACTGTATTTTAAACGGCCCTCATTTTTTTCATTTATTTGACAGATTTATAGCCTCTTCAGAACATTTTTGTAAAACTATTAAAAAGGCAGAATTACTTGTAAAAGTTACAAGTTGAAAACAAAACATTAAAAAAAATTAGTTTCTGCACACTTTTTTAAAAGATTTTATTTGTTTATTTGACAGAGAGACACACAGCGAGAGAGGGAACACAAGCAGGAGGAGAGGCAGGCAGAGGGAGAAGTAGGCTTCTCACAGAGCAAGGAGCCTCATGTGGGGCTGGATCCCAGGACCCCGGGATGATGACCTGAGCCAAAGGCAGACGCTTAACCACTGAGCCACCCAGGCGCCCCGTTTCTGCACATTTTTAAGCACAAATTCCAGATAATTTTCAGTATTCAGCTCCCTCCGAGGAATCCCTGGGGTCTTGAGATACTACGTGGGTCTCATGACACGAAGGTGTATGGCAAGAATGGCTTATGTTGCCTTTTGGGGATGTAACATAATTATTTGATTGAATCTATCCCTTCTATTTCCTTAATCACCCTCCTCCTCCACTTTCTATTGGAAAGCCAACAAGATTGGTATACATGCTCACTACAACATACCAAATAAAGTGTTACACAAATAAAAGGAAACCAAGATATTATTTTATTTTTTGCAAGATTTTCTTTATTTCTTTATTTCTTTATTTGAGACAGAGGGAGAGAAAAAGCACAAGCTAGAGGGAGAGACGTAAGGAGAGAGAGAAAAAATCTGAAGTAAACTTCTCACTGAGTGCAGAGGCAGATGTGTGGCTTGACCTCTTGACCTCAAGACCCTGACCTGAGCCAGGGCCAGGAGCCGGCCACTTAGCGAACTGAGCCACCCAGATACCTCCCAAACATAATTCTTACAAAGGGAACCAGTAACTTTGGGGAACTATAACCCAGACCATACAGAGTACTATGTGTTCGGGTCCTATCATAAGTTTTAGCCCAAATTGCAACAGTTCCACTTCCGGGATGTGTTTCCTTGCCCAGAATCCTCCTAGAATGCTTTCTGCTCTCTACCCTCAGAAGAACGTAGGTCTGTCCTACTCAAAGGCTTTGGGGCTTGGGGTCACTCTGATCTGCGGTGTTAACTCAGCCATGCTACTTTGGACAAAATCTATTTTCCTATTCTGTAAAAATGGAATAATAATGCCCATTTGTCAGTCCATTCCATAGGCATTTTCAGAGAGCTTTCTGTGTCCTATCGCTGTGCGCCATGCTGGGATACAGTGGTCTGTGGGAAAGGGACAGTTCTTATTCTCCTGCGGGGCAGAGCCTGATGTAGGAAACAGACAGTGAAAGCAGCAATATCAGATATGCTCAGTAAAGGCAATAGCAGGATAACACGGGGTTCTCTGGGGGCACTTAATGTCATCCACAGCATCAGTAGGGGCTCCAGACAAAGTGGACTTGGAGCTGAGATGTGAATAATCGTAAGAGAGAATCTGTTAAACAAAGACGTGAAGAAGCTTATGTGAAGACCCAGCAACAAGAGCAGTCGTTGGGGGTGGGGAATAGATGGGGTTTTACAACAGCCAGAGGGGAATGTCAAGTCAAGTTGTAAAGAGCCTTCAGAGTGTTGTAAGAGTCTGGATTGTATCAGGGACAACGGGAATGCACTGCTGGTTTGAAGCAGGGACTCACTTCACCCAGTTCATGTCTCGGATTCTTCCAGCCACTGTGTGAGGAACAGATTGAAGTCAAGCTGTAGGTGCCAGTAGGTCCGTTAGCTGCTCCAGGAACCAGCTAAGAACCAGTATTGGCCTTGTTGCAAGGGGAGTTCCTCTGAAAGCAGAGTTCGAGGTCCGTGACTGGCTGCTGATCACTTATTTGCGATGTGATTCCTGGGTTCTAGGATGAGGGATGGGGGCGGTGAGGATGAGATCAGAAGGAGAAAGTAAGATATCAGTTAAAGTTGTTTTAATGAGCTTGTTGATGCTGTGGGCCGCTGGGACTGAGTCGTCCTCTGAGGAATCCCGAGGAGTCCCACGGAACAGTGATTCTCAAAGTGGTATCTCTGGACCAGCAGCCTCAGCGTCACTGGTAGATTATTAGAAAGACAGTGTCTTGGATCCCTCCGCAGACCCACTGAGTCAGGACTTTGGAAGACAGGGTTCAGCAACTCATGTTTGGGCCGGCTCTGCCGGTGATTGCGATGCCCTCCAGTGTGTGAGAAGCACAGCCACAGAACGTGCCTCAGGACAGTTCCACGGGATGGGTTGGAGAGGAGGGGCACCCCCTCCCCACCCTCTCATTATTACATGTTTGTCTCCCACACTTCTGTGTTGCACCAGTGAAAGTGAGTAAGAATGTGTGACTCCCGAGAAGGCCCCAGAGAGACTCCTGCTCTTGGTGTGGCACCCTGGCAGGTGTGTGGAACTGTCCAGCCCTTGGCGTGCTGAAACCAGAGGGAGGGGGGTGTGTGGCACTTTACCACACACCCTGCCTGCCCATAATGACGAGAGCATGGCAGTGAAGAAATGAAGAGAATTTGCGGATATGTGATAGAGTTTGGAGGAAGAGCCATGAGCACCTGATACAAGGAGATGAAAAAGGAAGATATGAAAGATAATTTGCGGTTTTATGGGCCATTTCCACGTGTAATTACCTTACACTTGCACTATGTCAATGGTTATTCCCCATGTAAACCTCTTTGATCCATTTTTAAGTAATGTCCCTTTGGATTGGAACCAAATTGAGGGGAGGGGTCAGGGATCGATTATAACTAGACATGTTTCCAGAGGAAATGCAAGCGATTAGTTACCCTGCCCATTCGACAAAGGGTTTCCTTCTGTCAGCAGAATTTGAGCCAAACAGAGCATAGACTATAGATGACTGTATATTTTCCTTCCACCTGGCCGGAGTGATTTTGGCATGTTGCCTCAAACTTTGCAATCTATCCTTGAGGTTGATTATTTTGCTAGAAACTTTGCTCTATATAATCTCCAGCATTTTTCCTAGAAATAACATTTCCAGCATGAAATAGTCATGCCTTATCACCCAATTTAAATATATTTACACTTTATGGAATGTGTGTGTCTCAAGATATCATCTAAATGAAATAAAATTGCTTAATAGTTAAGCAATATTGAAGAGACATATTGGCCATATAAATTATTTAATTTGCAAGTTGGGAGTTGTGTTTGTTAAGAATGTGTTAAGGCTGGACATGCCCGCATTTATTAAATTAACCTGCACTCCTACAGTACTCCATAACCTCCAGGCACGGTTCTGAGACATTTGCAATCATAATCCATTTGATCCCCACACCAGTCTGATAAAATCAGTGCTGTAATTATCCCCAATTTACAGGTAAGGAAATCGAAGCCAAGAGACATTTGATAACTTGCACCAGATCATCCAGCTGGAAGAAACAGAGTTGGAGCTCAAGCGCTGGTGTTTAGTCCTTGGCTCTGTACTCCTAGCCATCACTGTCATCTCTTTCAGAAACAGCAGTGGATTCCATCTCAAGCTGCTTCTCATGTCTACCATTCCCTCATCCTAGGGTGTTTTATGACCAAAATGATCTTCACTATGGTTCATATCATTTCAACATGCTTTTAAGCGTCTAACCTAGATTCTGATCTTTCTACCAGTCCATTCATGTGATGGTTGGACTCCCTATTGACCTTTAACACATAGGCCCATTTTTGTCTAAGGGAAGAATTATGGAATCTGCAAAGCAGACAAGATTAGCTTTTACCAGGAATTATGGAAAGGAGAGGAAGAACGCTCACATTTGCTAAGGGTCTGATATACAGGGACACAGTCCATCTCCTCTTACATAGAACTGTGATTGCTTTGTTGGAAGTTCATCATATAATTAATCATTTGGGGATGAAAAAGTTTCTGAGATTCTGATTTTGATGGAAAAGTATCTGAGATTCTAATACCTTCAGATGATGCCTTTTCTAGAACTACCTATACCATCTCTTTCAGAGAAAGCTTGAATACTCTTAGAATAGCAATAACTTTACAAGGTATTTGCCTTCTCTTGACAGGTATGTTCTACACAGAGGGCACATGTATGTTTTGGGCAGGGATGCATTTTTTTCAGCACCTCACAAAAGTCATCAAATACTCAGTTATTTAATCTGTTTTTTTTTTTTTTTAATAAGTACACTTACTATAAAGCCATCATGGTACCTCACTTTAGTTAACCTCCATTGTCCCCCATTGGCCCAGGAGAGTGCTGACATCAAGAATAATGGTCTATGTGTCTTCATCAGATTTTTGGGCAAAGTTCAATACCATGCTATGTTCTTTATTGCTTTTAGGGGATGCCTATTAATTTTCCCTTCATCTCCTGTTAGAAGAACAGATACAAATGCTTTGAGCAGTGCACACCCAAGAGGAATACTTACTCTTGATAATTACTCTTTGTTCTTTCAATTGTGGTCCTGATTCTATTTGCCATGGATTGGATTGCTGAAGATCTTCTGTAACACAAATAAAAAAGAATGTCACATACCTGTGGTTTAGTGAACTTCCACACATGAGCCCAGTTTTTCCGGGTGCAAAGTAACTTCAGTTTGAAGAATCTCATTGATTTCCTACACTGAGGTCACCTTCCTAATTTGTTCCAGCTCACAAATACTGTTTTCCAATTTTTCGTGTATGTTAACATACAAACATTGTATTTTAATGTTCATTAAAATTCTTGGAATTCTTCAAATCATACCTACAGGTATTAAAATAAGTTGTGTTGTTGTCTGAACTAAAGGTGACATTTATCTCTTTTCAGTTCCTCCCAAATTTGTGGTTCAGCCCCGGGACCAGGACGGGATTTACGGCAAGGCTGTCGTCCTCAACTGCTCCGCCGAGGGCTATCCTGTACCCACCATAGTGTGGAAGTTCTCTAAAGGTATGTCGTTACTTGGTTTGCTCACTGACTACCAAACATGTTCGAGCCTAAAGACTTAGAGGAGCATTTCAAGTCCTTCCAGACATGCTTCTGGCAAGGAAATATGTTCCCACCTCCACCAACTCTGTCTTCTCGGCTTACCCCGACTGGTCCATCTGAGTGTTTTTAATTTGGACCAGGAGTACTGGTCTTGTATAGCCTGCCCTGGGGAAGATCATGCCTGGGGCAGGGAGTCAGCGGAAGTTATTTCAGCCCCCGGGACAGCTCTGTGTTGCCCACTTGAATGGCGTGACTGTGATCTGCTGGGGGAGCACCACACACCCCTCCATATGCAGATGAAAGAACCAATGGTCAGAATTGCTCATTGTTTGAAAAGCTTTTCCCCAATGCGTATGCGTATGACATTAAGTAGGCTTAGAAGGTTAAAAATAAAATTGTTGATTGAT
This sequence comes from Mellivora capensis, assembly GCA_004024625.1. Classification (NCBI taxonomy): domain Eukaryota; kingdom Metazoa; phylum Chordata; class Mammalia; order Carnivora; family Mustelidae; genus Mellivora; species Mellivora capensis. The sequence continues at coordinate 85,515 of PISX010002902.1, read as the reverse complement.
TTATTTACCTGCTTATCTTAGAATAGACAAATTCCATATCGTTTGTCTGGTACAGTCTTTTCAAAACACTCACATCCGTGTCCTGTTGAGCATCCAGTGTTCTTTGACTATGTCTGTCATATTTAAATATCATATTTGAATCATGCTTTCTCTTCAATGGCAAAGCAGTTGTACGGTAAGGCTTTTTTTTTTTTTTTTTTTTTTTTGCCAGTTTTACGGTAAGGCTGTAAACGTTGCAGAAATAGAAACATGTAACATGCAGGCTAATGGGGAACATTCTAGACACCATAGAGATCATTTGTGTCCATCTTACAGTCAGTCACCTCCAGGGAAGGGTTCTTCCCTGTGCTCACCGGCATTTTGGAGTTCTCTCTCTTTTCTCACTCACTCATCTTTACTCAATAATTTATGGATAAAATGGTTGAAGGTCAAACGCACATGGGTGGGGTAAACAAGCAAATAAATCACGGTCTCTTAACAATCTAAGACCTACTCTGTGTGTTTAATTGTTCTGAGTGTACTATTTATTTGTTCACTTTATTATGGTTTGTGTTCCAGGTGTTGCTTTTTAAAGTAAACTGGTGCATTTTTTTATTATGAAAATAACAGAAGGAAACCAAAACAAATGGGCCACTTACATCTCCTTTCCGGTATATTTCCTTCCAGAGGGAGAGAAAAGGGAGCGGGGGAAGAGGGTGCTAGAAGCCACTTTATTGAAGGAGGAAATCAATTAGATTTTTAAGAATTCCCTGAGGCTCTCCCTTATAGGCTGCCACATACATTGCCCATGTGAAAGCACTTTATTCAAAAAGCTAAAGCCTGTTATTCAGAGTATCTGCTCACGTGACTTTTTATTTTAGGCCGTATTTGGAGCCGCGTGTTATATTACATGAAAACTAACAGCATGCATTTAACTTAGTTTATGTATATGTCCGTGTATGTTATTACAAACATTCCCCACAACACTCACCTTCTTCGGAATTATTTCTAATATTTGCCCTTGTGCAAGGCTCCCCCTTTCCCCATGAGATTATTTTCAGTTTCTCTGTACTGTGAACTTCACGGGATAAACAGCCTTGGATATGCATGTGGGGCAGCGCGTGATTGTCTCCTTTAGGGAAGTCAGTAGCATGACCACATTTATGCCTTTTGGTCTGTGCTGGCCCAGGGTCCTTTGGAAAATACTGCAGGGTGAGCCGTGTGTGTCCCTGCCTCCTCACCAATTCGAAAGTATCTTTTTATTCTTAAACTTTACAATGTAATGGTTGAAAGCACTTTCTGTTTTAATTTGTATATTTGGATTACTAACAATGTTAAAACATTGTTATCCTCTGTTGACTGATCACTTCTGCTTCCCTTTTGGGAAGTTTCTTATTCATGTTACTTACTTGCTTCTCTCCATGTCTTATTTGTTTGATAGAGTGTTTCTCGTACATGACATAGTGCTTCATCAGTCATGGATCTGATGACATTTTATTCTTTCCCATCACTGATGGGCAAAGTAAGTTACCATAGCCTTTTTTAATTTTTAACTTTTCTGTGCAATATGAAGTCATCCAGGAAACAAACAGAAATTGCAACAAATATTTTATAAAGTTAAGTTCCCTCCAAATAGCATCATTCAAAGGTAAAGATAACTACTCTTAGTGTTTTTGGCTAGCCTTTCAGACCTGCCCCCCTACAAATATATATTTAAAAAGCCTGTAAAATTATATGAATATACATATATATTCATATATATATATGAATTTTTAAATTGATCATATGATTCTTCCAGACTTATAATCTCCTTTCTTCAGTTATCAATATGCTGTGAATGTCTTTCTGTCTCAATAAGCATGGGTGATCACTAAGACTTTTTTTTTTTAAGGGATTTACTTTTATTTTACTTTATTTTACTTTTAGTGTTCAAAGATTCACTGTTATGCACCACACCCAGTGCTCCATGCAATAAGTGCCCTCCTGAATACCCACCACCAGGCTCTCCCAACCCCTCATCCCCTCAAAATTTAATCCCTGTGTAGTGTTCCCTCTAATACTTCCGTAGATCCCTCCATGGCTTTGCCTTTGTTAGGATTGGGCTCAGTGACTCAAAGCCACAAGGGTTTACTCTTTCTCTTATGAGGAGTCTGGACAGTTCAAGAACAATTTGTTTTTTCCTCTAGGGTGTCAGGGACCCAAACTGCTTACACCTCTGCTCTGTCCCTGTTGGCAAGCAGCTCCCCCTGCTGAGCTCCTTGGCCACTTCCAACTTTTCCACCGAAGGGAGAGAGCTGCCACCCGACTTGAGTCATCCCCCACAGGAACCTCTCCAGAATGTCCGTAAATCAGTTCTGCTGGTCTGCTCTGGGGGCCAGCCCTCCCCCACATCTCTCTGGTGTCTCCTTGGCATCGCGTTCCCCCCCCCCCCAAATCTCGTTTTTATGGTGGAACAGATTCTAAAACAATGAAACTGCAAACCACGATTCCATGGGTTCCATGTGCTCAGCCCCGGTGGCCTGGCGTGTGGCAGTCCTGAGTGCAGCCTCATCAGGCACAGAATGCTGTCCTGGTTAAACACAGAGGCAAGGGCCCTGCTGTGTTGCTGCTGCTGGCCCCGGGGAATTGTTGAAGACCTGCCCCTCATCCCATCCCCGCTGCCCCTCTCTTCTTTTTACCTCAAAAGGAGATCTCTCTAACAAATCAAGTAATAAGCATCCAAACAAACAAACAAACAACAACCCCACAGAGGTCTGCAAGATGCTTTGTAGCTGCGCACGCGGCAGCCATGCCTACAGCTTGAGCTATTTCACGAAGTAAAAGGGCAGAATAGACATTTGGCAGCTGGGTGTGCCCAACATTTTGCTGCACAGTGTATGTTAGCTTCCTTCTGCCTTTTCACTATCCTAAAAATGTCACAGTGACTCTATCTCATCGAACTTTGTAGGTGTCCATTCTTTCCCAGGGATACATTTCTACCAGTAGAATTGCTGGCTCAGAGCAAGCAATGTCTATCACTTTCAATACCCCTTGGCCACTGGCCAGAATTGTATTCCTGTATCAACCTTCCACAGTTCACACTACTGCCTGTTTCCTACAATGAAAATAACACTGGGGGGTTATGCTTATTATTATTATTATTTTTAAATAAGAGGTCTACTTATTTTTTTAAGATTTTCTTTCTTTATTCATGAGAGATAGAGAGAGAGAGAGAGAGAGGGAGAAGCAGGCTCCCCATGGAGCAGGGAGCCTGATACAGGGCTCAATCCCAGGATCCCAGGATCATGATGCCAGCCGAAGGCAGATGCTTAACCAACTGAGCCACCTGGGTGCCCTAGGTCTGCTTATTTTTAAAGATTTATTTGAGAGAGAGTGAGAGTACATGAGTTGGGGGAGGGACAGTGGAAGAGGGAGAGAGCATTTCAAGCAGACTCCCTACTGAGCATTGCCTGATGTGGGGCTTGATCCCAGGACGCTGAAATCAGGACCTGAGCCTAAACCCAGAGTTGGCAGCTTAACTGACTGGGTCACCCGGGTGCCCAAATGTTTATTTTTAAATGCCTTCTGATAGCAAAGCGGAAGATTGTATATTATCACTTTAATTATATAAGTGATAAAGAAGTTTCTTAAGAAAAATTTAGCCTTGCTTATGGAACGTGTTCCCAATAATCAAGTATTTACTAAGAACATGAGGGCACCTTCCTTATGTGTGACAAAAAGATGTAAACAAAAGGGACTTGGGTTGTTCATCTGAGAGCTGTAACAGTTTAACCCTGAAGCTGCAGAGTTCCAGAGTAAATGCAGTGGCTTGAGGGTGGCTGGTGCAGGAAGGAAACAGTCTTTGTGGGAAGACAGCACTCTTACAGTTTTGACCTTGGACCTTGGGTCTCGATGCACTAAGTCTGAAACATCCAATTCTGTCTGTGACATTTTTGTCCTTTAACACGGACAAACAAGTCTTTTTGTTTAAAGAGATTTTTTATTTTTTTAATCAGGGCTGAATACCATAGTGGGCCCCATCTGTGTTCCCAGAAATGTTTGGTGGTAGGAATGGGTTTCAGCTACTGTCCTGGGGGCCATCCCCTTATTAGTCGCTCGGGCCCAAGGAGGGGCTGCATCAGCCAGTGCTTAGCCTATGGCCTGCTGGGGCATCCTTTGCTCTCTGCCAAGGGACAAGGCTACTTCTGACCCCAGGGAAGTATTGTCATGGAAACATCCAAGGGTAAGGGTCAGAGTATGCCTGGGTGTGTGAGGGTCAGAGAGGAGTGGGGAGTAGTGTGCATTTCAGGTAAAGTTGTTAAGGAAGGCCTGGGAGAAGGTAATGTCGGTGAAGCCTGAAAGAAATGGGAGACGAGATTTATGCACGTCTGCAGGGCAAACAGGGAAGGTCAAGGGTCCAGCTGTTCCCAAAGCCAGGGGCAGAAGTGTGTTTGTGCCCAGAATGTTCCAGAAACATGGAGGAAGACCTTGAAGCCAGGCCAGAGTGAAAGGAGATCTGAGAGTTCCCAGGAGGTCAGCTGTCCCTCAGTTGTTACAAGGATGTGGTGATGCCAAGGTGGAGGTGAGTGGGGGTCACAGTTGTGACAGTGACGCTCTCCTCTTTCTTCTGCTGCCATGCTGACCCCAAACTAGGAAGCTGTTGGAACAATCCGGGAGGGGTGGGTGTCTGTGCAACAGCCCTGGATGTGGAAGCAGGACCTGCAGCTGGAGCCTGTGAGGAGCCCCCGAGCCGTGACAGGGCTCAGGTCAGGGTGACAGCAGTGCAGGAGGAGAAGCAGTTCAGAATCCGCCAGGCTGCTGGGCTGGCTGTGGCTGTGAGCCAAGGGGAGAAGACATGGCACACTCCCACTCCCGGAGGGCAAATCAGCCTGCCGTCAGCTCAGGAGTTCACGCTTCCCTCTCTGTGGACACAGCCCTCAATCCCCAGGATAAGCAATGAGGAACTTACCAAGTGTATATATATTTTTTTAACTTTTTTTTTATAAATGCTTTCTGCACTGTCAGAGCTCATACCTTCCACCTGCTGGTCTGCCGCCAGACGCCCAACTCTAGATTTTCCTCTGCTGTGACACTGACCCTGTGCTGCCACTGGTCCTTAGCCATCCTTTCCCAGCAAGCCCTGTTCCAAGCTCTGCTCTGTTCACAGTGGCATGTCTGTTCCTTTTTCACACACAGAGCTGGTTGGGCCAGTAGGAGACTGGGGCTGACATTATTTCCTGGGAGGGAATGGGGGCTGCCTGACTTCTCAGTAGAAGGGACTGAATCATTCTGCAGCGTGTACCAAAGAGCTGACTTCAGAGCCGGCAGATGCGTAGTCTGTGCCCGGTGTCACATCGCGGCGGCGTGCTATTTAATACACAGATTCTAAACATCTTTAATTTAAGAAAACAAGATTTAAATTGCATCTGTAAATATTGGTTCCCTTCCCTGCTTTTCATTTTATTCTGCAGGCTCTCCATTGTGGCGTTACCTATCCATTGCAGGAGCTGTTTTCTCTCTGGGTTTTTAGCCATTGACTCAATATGATATCTCCATGTTTATTTTCTACACCTTTCACCCCAGTGAGTTTATTCTTCTTTGCACTCTCTCCAGTTTTTCCTTCACGTTGGTGATTTCATTTTTCCTCCCCCCTTTCACCACTCCTGCTGGTTCATATTTCACTCTTGCTTGAGGTCTGCCTTCTTAGACAAGCGGCTGTTTTGTTCACAGCTTTCATCTAACTCACGGCAACGTTTTTCTGGTGCGATCCCATTACCTGATTGCTTTTTCTGCTTCTATCATAGTATCACTGCTACATGCTGGCTTCCTTTTGAGAACTCCCATTTGAGGAAAATTCACATCCCCAGAAAGAGATTACTTTGTCCAGGGACGTGGCTCCTCACTTCATCTGATTCTAAGAGCCGCAGCAGGTGCAGGGAAAGCTCCAGCCCCACCCCGCCTGGGCACACTGTGGTCCTGGGTGCCGGTTGGGCCCCTCGGATGTGGCCCCACTCTGACAACACATCCTCTGTCGATGTTTGCTCAGATTCACACTCACGGTCGTCTGTCCCTGTCTTTCTGCACATACCTCGGCTCGTTGACCGTTTACCTCCTTTGTGGTTGAGCTATTCCATCCCTCTTTCTCCTATTTGCGCTTATATGGTTGGTTTTCAGGAAGAGAGGAAATGCTGGTTTTATGCTGCCATCTTTGAACCTCAAACCCTATTGTTTATACACTAAGCTGTATTAAATTTGGGCTTTTTTTTTTCCCCAGAGAAAATAAATGAAGTTGGGAATCTAGGAGAAGTAGTTAGGAAACCATCTGTTAAGAAAGTCAGCTGAGTTCAGACCCCAGACACAGCACTGTCTGGCTGTGTTACTGCACAGAAATTATTTAACCTTTGTGAAACACAGCTTCCTCATGTGTCCGGCAGATAAAATAAGGGGAATCATGTGATGATTTAGTAAGATGATTCATAGAAAGCATTTATCCTGGCGCCTGGCACATAGCAATTAGTCAATAACATCAATGGTCATTATCCTAAGCTTATATGGATACCAGTGGTCCTAAAACCATGGATAACCCAAACTTTCCCCCACTAACATGTACCACTTTATAGTCTGTGAAAGAAAAAATGTGTCCACTGAAGTCTCTTTTGTATCTTTTCTTTGACTCTGCTCTGTCCACTGGCATCGGGACCATGTGTATTAGAGGGTTCTCTCTTCCAGATATATTTTAATATCTAGTACAATGACACTCTCTTTACTTGCTTTCTAAAAATGTCCTGTATTTTTTTTCTTTTTCCCTTTTTTAATTTAAATTCAATTAGCCAATATATAATACATCATTAGTTTTTTATGTGTTGCTCAATGATTCATTAGTTGTGCATAACACCCAATGCTCATCACATCCCATGCCCTCCTTAATGCCCATCCCCCAGTCACCCCATCCCCCCACCCACCTAAAATTATCCTGACTTTCTCACATGGAGTTTTGTCTGTTTATTTCTTCTAGATGAATGTCAGGATAATTGTATTAAGTTCCAGAAAAATTTATTCTGAAAACTTTGGACGGTTGTAATAAATTTGAAGGTTAACATGGAGAACAGGGACCTCATTAAACATCGGGACTTCCCACCCAATATCATGGACAATCTATTTAAATCTTTTTTTTTAAGATTTCATTTATTTATTTATTTGAGAGAGCACGAGATAGCCAGAGGGAGAGCACAAGTAGTGGGGGAGGGGAGAAGCAGGCTCCCTGATGAGCAGGACCCCTCACCCCCACTTCATGCCAGGGTCATGGGATCATGACCTGAGCCAAAGACAGATCCTTAACCAATGAGCCACCCAGGGACCCTATTTAAATCTTTTTAAAATGTCCATTATAAATTATAATTTAATTGCTTTCTTTCTGTGTGTCAGCAGCTGTGAGTATTTTTAAGCTTCTGCCTGCAAGCGTGTTTGGTCCTCTTCGGTTTTCCGGGTGGAAAGTGGCCCATCCGTAACCACAGTCTGTCAGCCCTCTGAGGCCGCCCATGTCTCCTCTTCCAGTGAGGGACAGGTTGCCCCTCATTTGGGAGAGTTCCCGTCTTCTTCTGCTCTCTAGGACACAGAGAGGCCTGCGGTAGGGGTGGGGTCCCCCTTGTTCCGCCTGTTTCTCGCAGATTGCCTTTTCCCCCGCCCCTGCCTGCGTCCTTCCTTCCTCAGCAGAGGCTTTGCTCCCCCAGTTCCAGTTTTCCCCAGAGGTGTCTGAGCATCCGCTGCTGCTTAGGGAGGGCACTTTTCCCTGTGTTCAGGCAACACCCATGGTCCCCAGAAAGCGGTTCACAGTGGTCATTTCTGCACCCATAGGTGCAGTCTGTCAGAGGGCCTAACTGTCCCTTACCACCAAGGTCCCACAAGTGTCCAGCTGTCGCTTGGCTTTAGCACCCCCCTACCCAAAGCCTCCTCTCTTGTTGCAGACTCATTATAGGGGCCAACAGGGCCTTGAGTCTTTTGATTTGAAATCTATAGAAATAAAAACAGACACTTGCGACAGTTCCCTGGGCGCTTCCAGGCACCACGTTCAGTGTCAGACCAAGACACAAACACTGCTCAGTATCTGATCCAGCTGCTCAGGGGACACCTCAGGAGCCTCCTCCTCCTTCAGGGGCTTTTCCTGAAATGCCTCACCTTGACCCTGCTCAGCCCTTCTCTCCCAAGGTCAAGGTGGTATCTCAGGACTGTCCACAGTCCCCAAGGCCTGTGTCCCAGGACGACAGGAAGAACATGCAGCATGTGAGCAGGCACTCCCGGGCTCACCACTCACCCTGTTCCCTTCGTGCGTGGAGAGCCCTGAGTCTCTTCTGAGCCATTGGTTTGCTGGACCTATAGCAAACCTCCTCGGTCTTTCCGGCAACACCTGCTTCAAGCTCGTCACCAGGCTCATCCATCAGGTTCATCCAGGCTCTTGGGCCCAACTGTTATCTAGTGTCCCTGTCCCCACCAGCACCATAATCTGGAATTAAAACCGGAGAAGAGCTCCAAGAACCTGAAAAGAAGACAACGCCTCTCTGTGACATAGTGGTGAAAGTAAATTTGAGCTGGTACTCAACGTATTGTTCTATTTTCTTCCTCTGATGGTAGAATAAAATTCGCCAGGGATGAAAATCTCCCGTCTTCCTCTGGGCCAAAGTAAGTGGCGTCTAGTGGCCCTGGGAGGAGCTTCAAGATACCCCCACCCCTATCCAAAGAATCTGCAATTTCCCTGAGCCTTGGTCGGGTCCCCAGGACCAGAGGCCCCAGGCCCATCTTGCCCTCCCTTCTCTCTTCTCTGCTCCTCCCTCTGCCCTCTTCCTCCTTGTTCCCACCACACCGAGGGCAAGTGTTCGGGGATGTCCTGCTCCAGGGAAGGGGCGAAGGCCTCGTGGGGCGGACGCGGCGGCAGGGGCCCCTGAGAGCCCACAGTCGCCATGCAATGCGACAGTGGCACCAGCATGACGGCGTCACTGGAGCTCCCTGCTGACGGTGCCGGTCCACGGCCCCTCGCCGGTGGGTGCGAGCTAGGGAGCCCGGGGCGCGCAGGAAGCGCTGGACCCAAGCGAGGCGGTCTTCGCCGGAGAGGGCCAGCGGCGCAGCCCTAGGGCCGAAGCGAGCGAACTCGGACGCAGGTCTACCAGCAGGTGACCCTGACGCTGTCCCACTTAGGATGTGGTGATGTGGGGAGAGAAGACCATGCCAGGAACCAGAGGCGTGAGAAATCGGGAGGAGGGTGGGAGAAACCCAGCTACGGCTCCTAACTCCAGACACACGGCGACCAGGAGCAGCCACTCGGGTCTCCGGCTACAGCCACCGCGGGCTCAAGAGCAGGGAAAACGCCCCTCCGGAAATGACGTTATCCCGGAAGTGCCGTCTCCCGGAAGTGACGCCTGGCGGCAGCCTCTGCCCCGGCTTGTGCTTCCGGAGGAGAAGGGCGGGTTTTCCCTCGCTGCTCCTTCCGAGCTGTATTCAAGTGCCTCTCACCGGTGGAATCTAGTCGGAGCCTGGTGACGATTCAGCGGGAATGAGTTTTCTTCAGGCTTCAGGTCCCTGTCGTCCAGGGAAGAGATCGGAAGGGTACCAGGAGGCCGAGGATGGACACAGAATGTCCCCTGCGAGCAAAGGGACAAGGTCGCACGCACGTGCTGTAGAGCCTGGAAGCATCTTCCTTAGCGCCTGGGCCTGGACCAGAGCCTCCGGACCCCGCCTCTGTCCGCTTCCGGGCCCTTCTCCGGGACCAGGCACCAGAGCTCCGCGCTTGGCCACTGAGCAAGGCTCCATTTGCAGCTGCCCCCCCGGAGCAGGCGCGCCGCCGCCGCCGCCGCCGCCCGCTGTCCCCCTCCGTCTCCGCAGCATCTGGCTTTGGAGCTGCGCGCTCCCTGCCACCCACCACCACCTCCCCGAGCAAGCAAAACAAACCCATTCCTCGGGAAACACCGCCCCCCAGAAGGATAAAAGGGTGAAGAGAGGGGTGTGCTCTCAGCCTAAACATCTGGGAGCACAGACAGATCTCCTTTGCACGTTCCGTTTGACTTGAGATCAGCGTTGTTCCTCCCTGCTTGGGAGGCTCTCTGCAGGGTCGTTGGCCAGCTCCTTCGTTTCTTGCGCAGACGTGGATGCGCACATTCGCACAGCCTTGCTGCCCTTGGTGGACAAGAACCGACCCAGCATACAAATGCATTGTTCTTCCTGTTTCATTTCCAGTGAAGTTAAGGGTGCAGGGAAGATAAGCTATTTGCTCAGGGGCATGGTCCGTAAGTTCCATTCTGACTCTTAGCCAAGGGCTCTCTTGTTACAGACCAGTAATGACTCAAGAGTGGGAGAAAAGATGAATCACTCAGCATCTTCACTGCTGCCTCCCAAGTGGGTTCTCTTGCTGGCACTTGGCTGTGCTCTTCCCCGCGCCCACTCCTTCAGTCCTTGGAAACACTGCTAAGCATATCTTTCCATAAATAAGAAAGGTCACACAGCATTAACACACCCAGTAATTCAGTATGTGCCTTACATAATGCTTTAACACTCTCTTTTCGTATAATAGAGCATTAAAATTGCCCCCACTTGACCCTAGCTATCCACAGAAAATTGACAGCTTTTTAATTAATGACTTCTGGCTGCTATAGTGCATCTTCGAGCTAATTACCCAGAGTACGTACCTCATGCCAACAAGATCACAGAATTTTGAATATTGTACGTGCCATGTTAAATTTTGTTCTTTACAATAATGATGAACCTAAAGTGGATGGCCAATAATTGCATCAAACTGTGACAATGTCTAGTTCCCCCAAATCAAACAAATACTAACCCTTGGGCCTGCTGTTCTTGTGGTAGATGAATTGGTTCACTATTATTCTGTTTAGCAACTATGATCAGATTTATAAATTGTATGACCCTTCAAGTTAGGTTCATTTCCTCATTAAAAAAAACATTTAATTTTTTTCAAATGCATTTATGCTTTATTTCTGTCTTAGTTAAGACCTTTTAGGAATGAAGAGGCTTCTCTCACTCTAGATAGGAATTAATAGATAATCCTTTTCCGCTATTTAATTGAGACAGCTTAGCAACACAGTTAAAGTCTATGTTGTAATTCTTTGGTATAAATGTGTCAAATATTACATGTATTTTTTTGGTGAAAATTCTTTAAGGAAAGGCAAACATACATGTTTTTGACATGAATGATCCTATAACTGGCTCATACTCTATCAGCATTCCATTAGAGTTTTTAGGGTTTTATGCAGAGTTTTATGTAATTTATACGAATCCTATTGCATCTTCAGATTTCCTGGTTTCTGACTTATGGATATATTCCTTAAATCCTACATTTGGCTGAATTTTTTCGTTGCGTGCATTGGACTAGATCTGGCTCCTTTCTTGCAGTTAATATTGAGAAGGACATCAGTAGCCTTTACAGATTTTCAAAATGTGGACCAAATATAAGCACTTAAAAATTAAAGGCTTTTGCTTTGATTATAAATTCCATAATATCCTCTTATCTTCACCCTAAAGAACATGTGATCCATGAAAAGGAATTTTACAATTTATAAAACCAAAATTGTAAAAGAAACGGTCAGCTTTTAGAGGAGAAAAAGCATATAATCATTTCAACAGATAATGAAAAATAGTTGCTAATATTTGACATCTATTCCTGATTTTAAAAAAAAGAAAAATAATATATTTGTGTAAAATAGGATTATAGAAATGTTTTTTAAGACCCAAAATGCTTTTCAAATGAAGAAGGAAAAGACAGAAAGTTCGGTAGATACATAGGCCAAACCTATGGATGGACTGTTCACCAAGAAAACACATACAAATTGCCAATACATTTGTGAAAAAAATGCTCAAAAACAAAGAAAAATACAAAAAATAGTCAAAATGTGCAAATTAAAATAATGAGATACATACTTTATTGATGAAGATCAAAATGATCAATCATGTACATGTGTGAGGAAAAGATGAACCCTCAGCCAGCACTGATTGAAATGAGATTGATGTGTCCTTCAGTAAGCATGTTGTCGTGCATTTCTACACGAAATGTACAGAATTCCACTCCAAGCATTAACGTAGGAGATCACCTTCCACTCTGTTAGTGCATTGATTAATAAATGGAGATATTCCTTGCAACATGGTCCTTACTCTTGCGGAATAAGAAAGAAAGTCAACTCATCATAAAATAATTATAACCAGAAATATTTTAAAAACCAATACTGTGGGCTCACTATATGCTATACCATGGTTTAATATTACCTTATTACCTAGTTTCTCAGTGTATGGGTGATCTGTTGCTCTGTGACAAATTATCCCCAAATTAGTGGCTTGAAATAATGCACACTTATTCTCTCCTTATGTCTGTGGGTTTAGAATCTGGGTATGGCTTAGCTGAGTCCTCTGGTTCAAGGTCTCTCCCAGCATTGCAGTTAAGGTGTTGGTCAGGGATGCAGTCATGCCAAGGATCAACCTGAGAAGAGTCTCCTCCCAAGTTCGCTCTTGTGTGGCAGGATTCAGGTCCTCACAGAGTGCTTGTCAGAGGACATACGCACAGGAACCTCTCCATAGGGTAGCTCACATTCCCCACAGTGAGGCCGCTAGCTTCTGCGATGATTGAAAGAGGGGCTATAGTCTTTTGTGATCATAGCTATGTGCAGTGTGTTCCACTCCAGTGGTTGCTCAGTAACTGAACAATAAATCCTATTTAGGTAGAAACAGAGCACATTTTTATATGAACTTATAAAATATTAAGAAGGGAAATTATGGGATTGGGGTCTTGAGAAAAAGAGGATATTTATTTTTTTACTGTTTGAATTTTTCATCAAAAATTCTCAGACGCCTGATATGGAATTCTCAAGTTTGCACCATCATAGTAAGCTGGCAGATAGCTTTCATTAATTATTTTTCAAAACCAATCATTCATTTACTGGCATGCTCATAATTCATCAAACATTTGTTAAAATCTTCAGTGAATTGTTTTAAAGGATCCATATTACACATGTTTCTGAGTTTGCATTTTCAACATTTTGACAACTTCTTTATTCCCAAAGAGTGAACAGATTTAGGGATAAGATTGGTTTTGTTCATTTTGTCTCACTTTGGAAAATAGTAGCTGATGCTGTGGAAAACGATGTGTTGCAGAAGATTTTATTTATTTGAGAGAGAGAGAGCCTGAGCAGAGAGAGGGGTAAGGGAAAGAGAGAAGCTGGCTCCCCACTGAGCAGAAAGCCTGGATGCAGGGCTCAATCCCAGGACTCTGAGATCATGACCTGAGCTGAAGGCAGACACTTAACTGACTGAGCTACCCAGGCACCCCTATGTGTTGCAATTAGAAAAATACTATTATGTCTTTAAAACTTTTCATCCCTGTTTTTTAATTCTTTATGAATAAGATAAATTTAAAGTTTTCTACTTAAAATGTTAGATATTTCATACATCAGATACCTGACACAAAACTAATCCAAATGTGGATGCGCTCCGCCTTCCAAATTTATAATTATAACTGTTTACTTCTTCCATACCTTTAAACCAGATGTCAGCCAGATGTGGGGCACAAGTCAAATCCTGCCCACAAGCAGTCTTTCTAAATAGATATTATTGGGGCCCAACTAGGCAGCTTTATTTGTGTATTTTCTATGGCTACTCTTGCGGCAGAAGTACGCAGTTGTAACAGTGTGGACTACAAAGCCTAGAATAGTTATTATTTGGCTCTTTATGAAAAAAGATTTCCTCCTACTGTCTGAAAATATTGAGAATTTTTATCCAGGAGCATGGTGTCATGCTCCATTTATTTCGGTATTCATTAATTGTTGGCAAGAACTTTTGTAGTCCTTAGTGGGCCAGTCTCCCACATATCTTTTCAAATGAATTTCTAAACATTTCATGTTTTGATGCAAGTGTATTATTTTTTTAATTTCAATTTCCCATTGCTTGTAACTAATATATGTATAAATAAAATTAATTTTAAATTGTTTATATTGATATGACATGACTTTGCTAAGCTCACTGTGATTCTAGCAAATTTTTGGAGGTTCTTTTTGATTATATATGATTTAGTTATGAGTTTTCTATAGAAATATTTTATCAGGTTAATTCATTCTGTCCTAGTTTGCTATGAGATTTTATCAGGATGTTGAATTCTGTAAAAAAAAGTATCTATTCAGTTGGTCATATTGTGTTTTTATTTTGGTCTGTTGATATGAGTTTCATTGACTAATTTCTGAATTTAAACCAAACTTGCCTTCTTGAAGTAAATCTCATTTGGCCATGATGCATTGTTTTGTGTATGTTGATATACCTGATTTGGTAATGTTTTGTTAAGGATTTTTATGTCTGTGTTCATTAGGAATATTAGTCTCTAGTTGTTTTTTTTTTTTTAAATATGGTTTTCATCTGACTGTGGTATCAAGATGATGCTGGCCTTATAAAATCAGTTGTAAAGTGAGTTTGCATTTTCTGTAAGTGTGTAAAATTGGCTTTATTTCTTCTTTAAGTATTAGGTAATATTGAATACTGAAACTGGTGTTATTTGTGGAAGGTTTTTAAAGTATAAATTAATTTGTAGATATAGGACTATTAACTCCATCCACTTTTTCCTGAGTGATCTTTGATAGTTTGTGTCTTTCAAGAAATGTATCTATTCAATCTAAGTTTTCAAATTTATTGGCACAAAGTTATTCCTGATACGCTGCTGTCATCCTTTCAATTCAAGTAAGGGCTGTAGCAATGGCCTCTCTCATTACAGTTATTTGTAAATTTTGTCTTCTCTTCTCATCAGTTCAGCTCGAGGTTTAGTTATGATATTTTTTTCCAAAGAAAAAAATGGCTTTTGGTTTTATAGAATCAATAATCTCTATTGTTCTTCTGTTTTGTATTTTACTGATTTCAGTTGTCCTCTTTATCATTCTCTTCCTTCTCCTTACTTTGGGTTTTCCTTGCCCTTCTCGCATTAGCTTCTTAAGGTGGATGATTAGATAGTTGATCTGTGCTCTCCTTCCTTTTCTAATATAATAATTCAGTGCTACAAACTTCCATCTATTGCTTTTAGCTGCACCCCACAAATTTTGTTATGGGGTTTTTATATCTTTGTTCTACTCCAAATATATGTATTTTTCTCATTACTCTAGTAATTTCTTCTTTGACTTATGAGTTATTGAGAAATGTGTTGTTAATATTCATATATTGGGGTGTTTTTCCAGATGTATTTATGTTACTGGTTTCAATTTTAGTTTTGCTGCGGAAATAGAACATAACGTGTATTATTTTTACCTCATAACATCTATTGACATTTGTATTATGACTAACAATATCACCTATTTTGATGTGTCAAATGTGCCCTCAAAACCAGTATGTCTTCTGCTGTTGTGGGGTGCAGAGTTCTGTAAATGTTGGTTAAATCAACTTGATTAATAGTGGTATCCAAGTCTTCTGTATTTCAAGTCTTATTTCTTCTGCCCTTTTTTTTTTCTTCTCTTTTTGAGACTCTAATTTTCAATGTTAGATTTGATATAGTTTCAGAACTCCAGGACAATCCACTTTGTATTTTTTACTCTTTTGCCCTTTTTCTTTAACTTTGGGTGTTTTCCATTGACCTAGCTTCACATTCACTAATTTCTTCCTCTGCTGTGTATAAGCCATTGATTAGCTTGTTTAAGGATTTCTTCATCTCTAATATTGTGGTTTTTGTTTTTATCATTTTTGTCTCTTTCATAGTTTAATAGTTTTAGGATTCTTTCTGAACCCCCCACCTGTTTATGGATATTAATCATGATTACCATAAAAGCCCTGTCTGAGAGAGCTCCATGCCAAATTCTGTTGATACTTTTCTCTCTGGTCCTTTTTTTTTTTTTTTTTGCTTTTTTTGTGTGTCTCCATATTTTATTCAATTCCGGCCCTGGTGCATGAAAGAGAAGTCGAGACCATGGTGGGTCACACTTACTTCCAGTTCTTTATTTCCTGTCTGCTTTCATGCCGAGGCCCTTGGCCTCCCACCCTATGCCAAAGATGCAGTTCTTTATAGACCCACACATCCTTGCTGTACTTTTAACTCTGCAACTGAGTTTACCTACTCACCTGTGACCTTCTGAATTACTCAGAGAAGAGTGATTTTGTAGATTAACATCCTCTCTTTCTCGTTGTTAGAATGAAAGTGGCATTCTTTCATGTCTTCCTCCATCCTTAGCCATCAGGGAACTCTATTTTTTTTTAAGTTCATGTTTTCATATGTCCTCTGCAGCAGTACTGTTTGACAGAAACCACCTGTTGTAGGGATTCTGCTTGTCCTTCTTATTCAGTGTGAAGTGTCCCCTTGATACAGTACAGATTTCCCTCGTTCCTTTGGTGGGGCTGAGACATTTGGTGTAGAAATGAAGAAGAGAAGGCACAGCCACAGTCTCTGTCACTGTGGGCTGAGGGATGCCAATAGGTAAGTGATCAGTTTGGCGTAGAGACAAGAGGAGGAAGTGTCTTCCTTCTCCATCCCTGGATATAAATGCTGAAGTTTCCTGCACAAGGAGTATGGCGATGGTGCATGTGCTCGGCTCCCACACAGGATCTGGGGCCACAGAGACAAGCAGGCCCTTTCTAGAGTATGTGCGTGGCTCATGCTATGGGCTTTCTCCAGGAACATGCAATTGGTCCTCACTGCTGCACCCTCTCCCCAAATCCACAGACTCAGGCCACAAAATAGAGAAGCTCTGTCAGTCCTTCAAAGCTTGGATCATACCCTCCTAGTCCCAACCAATGCCCCTCACACAGGGGGAAGCAATATAGCAGGTTAATCCCTTGTTTACCCGAGTATGAATTCCCTGGGGACACAAGGCTTCTATTTAGTCTCAGGAGAGACAACCACTGTGCTCGTTGCATGACGAGGTCTTTGAATACTTTATCAGCTACTTAACACTCATCAAATTTGGTATGTTTGTGTGTGTGTGTGTGTGTGTGTATGTGTGTGTAGAAATGACCTGTACAGTGTCTTTCTCTTTATCCCAGAGTTTGTAATAGTGTCTTTTGAAGTAAATGTGTTTCTCTCCAAACAGGGATGTCCACATTGGGGGAAAAAATGGTGGGTCCCATGACTCCCCTTTGGATGTAAATTCCCCTCCCTTCTCATTACTCGTCCGGGTGAACTTGAGCTCACTGTCTCCCCGTATTTGCTCTCATCGCATCATTCTCCCTCCTTTCTCTTCTCCTCCAGGTGCTGGGGTTCCCCAGTTCCAACCCATTGCCCTCAATGGCCGAATTCAGGTCCTGAGCAACGGGTCCTTGCTGATCAAGCACGTCGTGGAGGAAGACAGCGGCTACTACCTGTGCAAGGTCAGCAACGATGTGGGCGCGGACGTCAGCAAGTCCATGTACCTCACGGTCAAAAGTAAGGAATAAGAATGCTTTGTTTTACCTAAATAGGTCTTTCTGTGCCTCAATTTGCCATTGTCTCCATACCACTTGTTTAGAAACAAAACAAAACATTGGTTTACTCCAGCTGAGGTTTGAGGTTTTGCTCTCCTGGGAACACTACTGAGGACGAGGGCAGAACTCCAGCCGGTTGTAATAACCTGACCATGTGCCCCCATGTCTGGGGCCACATGTTCCTCCCCCTTTGGTTCCCATGGCCTTGGGTACAGGCTCTGTGCAACCCAACAAGTGAGTGGGCCTCTGACTTTAATACCCACGTTCCTATTCTGTTGATTTTATTGCAGAAGAGCCTAATGCATGGTATCATATGTGCTCTTTCCAGAGGTCTGTTTCCAAGCATTTTATTATTAGCAAGCTGTCTTGGCCATAGGTTTCCTTTTAAAGATCCTTATAAAATCAAGCAACCAGAAACCTCATTACCAAAGACACACAACTATGAGATGGCCACATATAACACCATGCCTAGAGTCCATGTTGCTGACCCATTTTATAGGGAGAGCAACATATAATGAAATTATTTTTGTACTTTGGTAACTGAACCATCAAAGAAAGGACATAAAATGGGCCAACTTTCACTGAGTGCTGCTTTTTAACAAATGGTTGTGCATCTAGTATATAGCAAGTGACTTACATCTTTGTCCATGTATATAATTTTCTGTTGGATAAATTGTGATTTCATCCTGACAAGGCTTTGATCAGCCTTTCTCTTTTTTAATTTTAATTGTATTATGGGTAGACTGGAAAGGACCTCTACCATATCACTTATAAGGGGGATTGAATTTAAAAGTGAAACTCAGTGATGTGTGTGTGTGTGTGTGTGTGTCTGTGTGTGTGAGTAAGATATTTAAGTTGGCAGCACAAAGACTGGTCTCTGTCCTATTTCAGTAAGAATTTACTCTAGTTAGTCTATTATTTCCAACATAACAATGAAAATATCAAGCTATTTATTTGATATAATTTTTTAAAATTTCTTTTTAGTATTCCAGAATTCATTTATTTGCTATACTTTTATATCATCAAAACAACTGCAGTTCTGAAATAGGGTTGCTTTAAAATATGTTTTATAGATGTCCAGTATATAAATTTGACTTCTAAATTCATACACTGGAAGAACTGATTTGCAGGAATCTGAAGACCAACTTTTAGAACATCTAAGTCCAAAGTTGAAATGGTAATTAAAAAATAATAATTGATGAGCTACTAAGGAAAACCAAGAGCTGAGGACCAATATGAACCAAAACTGATGCACCTTTCCCCAATAAAAAAATATATTTTGTAATTTGGTTATATTTATTCAAATATATTTGATTTATAAATTTGGTTATATTTTGAAACTTTGATATATTTTAAAATCATAAAAATCTTCCCCTTCCATAAGTATGTATTTGTGCTCTAATAGATACAAGGATACAAGATATGAAGGATATAAATACATCATCCATGGGCTTTACCCTCATGAATGGAAGAGCTTAGGTTTTGGAAGAGGAGATAACAAGGAAGAATGTAGAGCTTACTAATATTAGTGCAAGATGGAGAATAATATAATATGTGTTACAGATGGGCCTTTCAGAGAAGGATAGAACTGTCATTTGAGGGGATTAAGGAAATCTTCATGGGGGAAAATATCTTTACAAGTGAGTAGAATTTTAAAATGCAGAATTCGATTTTCCCCATATTTCCTCTGTCCACACTGTGGTGCTGGTAGTGGAGCTTGGCAGGGGAGGGGCACAAAGATGTCTCTCTGCCCTTAGTGAACATCTTTCTGATGATCAGGAATGGGTGTGTACAATTCCTGTCTCTTAGAATGCACTAGAAAAAAGAGCAGAACATGAAGGCACACAGACAAGGGTGTGATTTATATTTGTGTATAAGATCAGCAACAGCAGAATGAAAACACATAGCATTTAAGTTCAGTCCTAGAGGATGAAGGGGATTTCAACAGATACAGTCCCTGAGGGTAGACACAGGTGCATGAAGGAGAGGGAACTGAGAGGAGACAGAAAAAAATTAAAATTCCCAAGGCAGGGCACTGGGTGGCACAGCTTGGTGCAGCATCCGACTCTTGGTCTCACCTCAGGTCTTGTCTAAGGGTCATGAGTTCAAGTGCTGTGTTGGGCTCCACACTGGGCATGGTGCCTACTTAAAATACATACATTCATACGTACATAAAAATAAAACTCCCCAGGCTGCCCATTTACCTATCAGAGCTCTGTCTGAATGTTGCACCTCATCCATGGAGGGGGTTAGACAAGGAAAGGTTTAAAGTGAGCACAAATCAAAGGGAAATGGTTCTTAGAGTTGGCCAGTTTCAGATTCTCTCAAACAATACCATCTATTAGCAGAGAGGTGCATTTATGTGACAGTTAATTTTACCAGTTTTTAATACCCTTGGTGATTTTATAAATTAGTTCAGCTTCAATGCCTGGTATTTTTAGCCTTTTATAATCATAATATTTAAATTCTGAAAAGTAAAAAAAAAATTAAGAAAGAGATATCACAGCACAGAGATAAGAGATATACAGTAAGTAGGTCTGTTTCTCAAATGATACCGTGAAAACAGCAACAACAAACAAGGGGGTGAGCCAGCTTTGTGTGTGTGTGTTTGAGAATACTATTAATTGGATTAAAATAAACGCATGGAGGCAACACATGTAGCATTGGGAGGCCTGTTGCTTGATGTACAGCTGGTTAACTAAGAAAACAGAAAGGACGTTGGAGCACAGAGCACAGCCAGCTGATTTTATGTCTCTCTGGGTGGAAACAGGATTATACCTGACACTGCAGCAAGGCAGGTTCTAGACCCTTCTTATCTGGCACTACCATGCTTTCATCAGGTGCATTCTTTACTGTTTTATTGTTACTTCTATGGATGAGAGAAGGGGTGTGCTAAAATGTAGACATGCACCCACAACCACATGTGCATCTACAGTGTGCATCCACCAGACACAGACGCCTTCCAGGTAGCAGCAAGAAGAGGAAGAGCATCATTCCATCATCCTTTCTTTTAATGTCTCTCTTTTTTTGGGAAAGAGAGAGAGCGAGCCAGCATGGGGCAGGGGGAGAGAGAGAATCAAACAGGCTCCATGCCCAGTGTGGAGCCCACTGCAAGGGCTGGATCCCACAACCCTGAGATCATGACCTGAGCCAAAACCAAGAATCAGATGCTCAACTGACTGAGCCACTGAAGCATCCCTTCTTTTAATCTCTGAATATGGCCCTAAAAATGGCACGTACCCAAGTCATGTACACACACACACACACACACAGCATTCCATGCAGACACAGAAAAATAATCCCAAATCAACTAACTACCCTTTCAAACTGTAGCAGGACAAGAATGACAGCCTAACAGAGACACAACTGGCCAATCCCTGCAAAAACCATTGTCTGGGGTCACTAAAGAAGGGATGAAATTTCCTCCCCTTTCCCCCAAACGGTTGACTACAATCTTTCGGACTCTAAAGAATTTCTCAGTATTGATGGAATTTATCACATAAAACTACTTTGAGGTGGTAATCACTATTTTGACTCCCTTCAAGCAGTAGCCCCTAAATGAAAACCTTGTTGGGGAAAAACTGGGAATCCTACGTTCTGGGCCAAAATTACTAAAGTCCTCAAAGCCTGTGTGTGGTGGACATGGAGGGGTGAAACATTGTGTAATCAGGGCGCTTGGGTGGCTCAGTGGGTTGGGCCACTGCCTTTGGCTCAGGTCATGATCTCAGGGTCCTGGGATCGAGTCCCATATCAGGCTCTCTGCTCGGCAGGGAGTCTGCTTCCTTCTCTCTCTCTCTCTCTCTGCCTGCTTCTCTGCCTACTTGTGATCTCTCTCTCTCAAATAAATAAATAAAATCTTTTAAAAAAATAAGGAAACATGGTGTAATCAATAGGGACCCCAGACACCTCTGGCTTTGCACTCCTAAAGCAGTCTGGTTCTTCTTCTGGTTCTCCATTTCTCATGAGTGATCTTGGACAATTTGCTTTACTTCTCTGAGCCTGTAAAATAGGAAGAATCACACCTTCCGCAGGGGGTTATTATGAAAATTAAATGGAATAACGTCTGTGAAGGTACAGCAAAACACAGAAAGTACTCTGCCTGCGTATGCCAGCATGTGCCAATAGTAGGTGATCCTGTTGTTTGGAGAGAAAGAGAAAACATGGAGGCCGATGGTGCTGTGCACTGGCACATTTCCAGGAAGTCACTCTGAAGAAGAACATTAAAAGGTTGTAGGGTAGGAAGAAGGAAGAGGAAAGATGACCTCCAAGAGCCAGGGGCAGGTATTTTCACCGTCTGTGTGATGCTGAACCCCAGGAGTGGTGTCTCTGGAAACTCTGACGGCCAGTGTCTTTTCCCTAACTGCGGTAGTTGACGAATCATCAAAAAGTTTATTTCAAAAGTTTGACTTTTTGAAGTTTGTGCACAGTGCACAGTTGACTTTAAAAAGTTTGGGGATTTCAAACTGAAACAAAAAATGTTTTGAAAGAAAGGAAATTTCACTATTTAAATAAAAATGTGAAGTACTCTCATTTCTATAAGTCATATAAAAACGTAAGCTGCAAGTATTTCTGAGTTAAAAGGCGAGAACTTTCTGCCTGGTTAAGCGATGTCAGGAAGTAAAGAGAGGTTCTCAGATACGAAGTCTGGATTCCCAGGATGGCCGGTGCTGGGTTTTACACACGTTTTAAAGACCAGAACTCTCTCTCTCTCTCCTGGGCATTCTTTCGAGGGCTCAGAGGGCATGTAAGAAACCATGCAGGCTGAGCCTCCTGCAATAGTTTGGACAGTGAACCTTCCCCCACCCCCCAACACACACACATTTTTGAAATCAGATGTGAGGAGGAGTCTGTGGGCAGAGATGAGGCAATCACGTGGGGGATGAACAGTCAGGGACAGCAATCAGTGGGATAGAAAGATAAGCAGAGCAAATCCTTTCAACTTTGTTGGTCTTGTTTCTGATTCTTCATTATCATCTCAATTATAGTTTAGCTTTTACCAAAACTCATCCCCAGAATAGGGACTCAAAGCATCAGATGTTATTAAGGACTTTGCCAGAAAAGACAGAGGGACCAGGATCCTCTCTCTATTTGGCCTCTGGTGACAATGCTGCAGACCTCACTCCAGGCCCACTGGGGACAGCAAAGCCTCTTCCCTCCACACCCAGACCATGTGAGATCTGGGGCATCTTGTCTTTCTGGTAAGAAAAGAGCTGCCCCAAACACTGGGTCCCTCATGTTTCTCCCAGGTACCAAAACTGCACCCTCCTCTACAGCTTTCTGCCCCCAGGCCAGCACGCTCCCAGGAGCACTGACTTCTGTATGGATCTGAGGCCTCAGTGCACAGTCGGCTCCTCTTCTGTCTCTGCATGCAGCGTACAAAGAGCATCCCTTATCAAACAGGAGCAGGAGCTTCCCTGGAGAGCTGATTACTCTCAGAATCCAGTGAACACCCCTGCCTCCCAGAGCTGACCCTCAGGCTCCAGGGGGTCTTGGTCCCCAGGCCTCCCTCTGCCAGGCTCATCCTGGGCAGGTCCCTGGGTGTGGGGCCCACCTCTCTTTGCTGGCAAAATTCAGGCACATGGGCCTTGCTCTGCATGCACACCCACCAGCTCATGTCAGCTCTGGCCAGTCTTCAGAAGCTTGGCCATTCCTGGACAAACCTTGGTAATGTGGTGGGACCTCAGGCCACTCATTTCTGCCATTGCCAGGGAGATACTGGAGATGGTACTCATTAGTCTACCCCTGCCTCTGAGAATCCTTTTCTACCCCCTGGATATTACATTCAATCTCCACGACTTCCTGTCTTTACACTCTGTCCCCGAGACACAAAGATATTTGCCTTATACCTAGATATCTATATCAAAATCTCCTCTTGTCCTGGTGATTGCTCTGTGAGATGCCTAGGAGGAAAAGGCATGGTCCCAAGTTGTCCCTCCATGAAGCTGTGCTGGCCTTAGTCAGTGCCACAGAATGCTCTCTGATCTCCTCACAGTCATTCTGACAGGACACCCTTTCCTTTAAGAACAAGATGAAGGCTTGTTTTGCCTAAAACAGACAAAACATCTGTCCTCACAGATGGAGGGGAAGGGAGGTTGAATATGGAGCATTACTAAACTACAATTTTTTTAATTTCTTTTTTTTCTATTTTTAATTTTTTTAAATTTATTTTTATTTCTTTTCAGTGTAACATTATTCATTGTTTTTGCACCACACCCAGTGCTCCATGCAATGTGTGCCCTCCCTAAAACCCACCACCAGGCTCCCCCAGCCTCCCACCCCCACCCCTTCGAAACCCCTCAGGTTGTTTTTCAGAGTTCATAGTCTCTCGTGGTTCACCTCCCCTTCCAATTTCCCTCAACTCCCTTCTCCACTCCATCTCCCATGTCCTCCGTGTTATTTGTTATTATTTATTTTTTTATTTCTTAAATTGCGAAGAT
Organism: Mellivora capensis; assembly: GCA_004024625.1. NCBI lineage: Eukaryota > Metazoa > Chordata > Mammalia > Carnivora > Mustelidae > Mellivora > Mellivora capensis. The sequence goes on along the minus strand of PISX010002902.1, from coordinate 61,711 downwards.
AGTGGAGTGGGTCTTAGTCCATGCTGTTTTCCCCAATATTTTAATTCAGGAGCTTCTAAATCAAGCTTTGACTCATGGGCTCTTGTAGGCTGTGGCTAATCCCAAGAGGGTTCTGGGACCCCTTGATATCATGTGCAAAAATATATGCTTTTTTCTGAGAGGAAACACTGTGACCTTCCTGATATCCTCAGAAGGATCCATGATGCAAAGCGTCAAGAACTACTGTTCTGGAAAGTCTTACCCTGGACGGTCTTGTGTGTTTTCCTAGCAGTCCCTCTCAGAGCATTGGACCGGGAGCAACCAGGCTCATGACGAGAGTTTATAGGGGCCTAAGGAGGAGTCAGCAACCATGAGTCAGGAAAAATACTGGGTCCCATTGAAAAGTAGGTTTTGATATTGCACTGCCTTTGCTTCATGACCACACTTACTGTGGCCTTACGCCCTGTGTGATGTAATGAGTCAGAGTGAGTTAACTCGGTTGTCAGGCTCCAGACACACACTGCCTGGGCTCCACCCCTTCCCCGCTGCCTTGCCCAGGACGAGTGACTCACCCTCTCACTGAGCCCCCCTAGGCCAAAGACAGCAAGCATACCTCTCTTGTAGGGTCCTTGTAAGGCTGGCATGAGCCACCAGGCAGAGCAATAGCAGCCACTTTTGTGGTGGATGTTGGTGCTGTTGTCACCGTTATCTCCCTCATTCCTGAATTCCAGTCTACCACTGCCCACCAACGAGACAAATTAGTGCTGTGATAGAGTATCAGGTATTCCTGATTCAAAAACCCCCAGTTGACACATTTCCATGACTTAGCATCCACTGGCCCCCACTCCAACTTATCCCACACATATGCTCACACTATATGCCTCGCCCTTTCCCCTCTGAAGTCCAAGTGCCAGACATATCTGCCGTTTCCATGGAGATGTCTAGCATTCCCATCTAGAGGATGGGAAGAAGCATGAGAAAGTAAGAATGGAAACTTGGGAGGTGTGGGCAATGTCAGCTGGTAGAAGACCCTCTATGGGTGGTGACTCCTTCCAGGTAGAGCATCTTGTATTCCACCTAGCACTTGCATTTCACTGCTTAAATGAGTCTGAAATTCTACCAGTGGAAGATTCTTTGGAGGCAATAAGGAATTTGTAACTTGGGAAGACAGACCAAGAGGCTGTAATTTGTTGCCAACTCTGGTTTCAATCTCCCCATATTGTCTCAGTGTTAATTGTTGCATTGTATGCCCCCAAATTTATATACTGAAATACTGAACCCCAGTGTCTTAGGATGTGACCTTATTGGGAAATAAGAGTCTTTGCAGATGAAATTAGTTTAGATCAGATTTTATTGGAATAAAATGGCCTTTAATCTAGTATAACTGATATCCCTACATAAAGAGGAAATTTAGACACAGAAACAGAGTGAACATGGTCATGTGAAGACAAGCAGAGAGAGGAATGAGGCTACCACAAGAAAAGAGAAACTTGAAGGGGTGAGGAAGGACACTGCCCTAGAGTCTTTGGAGGGAGAACAACTTTCCAACACCTTGATTTCAGATGTTGGGCCTCCCAAACCCTGAAGAGAATAAATTTCTGTCATTTTTAAGCCACCCAGTTAGTGGTGCTTTGCTACGGCAGGCCTAGAACACTAACGCACTCAGTGATAACAGAGGTCTTCAGGAAGTCATATGTTTGAGGGGAGCTCATGCTCACTACACCTACTGCAGCAGGTGAATCCTAATCTGTCTAAGCCAGTGGATGTGAATTCTAGTCTGAAGAACCCAAGAGCAGCCTATTCCCTTTGTAGGTAATTGGTTTCAGGATGCGCATGAGACCCAGTTTTGGCCAATGAAAGGTAAGAAGAGATCTTCTGAAAAAGATTTCCTTATTCTTAATAGGGGACTCTGTAAGAGATGCTCATTTCTTTTCATTCTTGACCCTATCTGGAGGAGGTGTCTTGATCCATGGCAGCCATTTTGGTATTATCTTGAGGATAAAACCAATACACAGAGGAAGGTAGAGTCAAGAAAACTGGAAAAGTGGAGTTTTACCACTAACATGCTGTTTCTAGAATCTTCCACCTCTGAATTCGTAGTTGAATGAGAAGATCAATTACTTGGTTGCCTTTCATCTAAACAATGTGGGCCAGGGTTTTCTCATTTGCAGCTGGAGACATCCTAGTGAAGTAGGTAAGGAAGAGTATCATCAACAATTCACGGGAATTAATTCAGCCTGAAATGAACATCTCTAAAGGAATGAGGAGCCTTCTTTGGGTTGAGGAACTATTATAAGGATTCGTAAAGCGCGATGCTTTAGGTTGGGGTAGGACAGGTCTGGGGGAGGAATGGCGTTTGAGGGTCAATGACAATGTGTAGGCCTGGGGAACACCTGGTGTCCCAAAGCCAGGAGGCCAGTGCCTGGTGGAAAGAGAATGGCAACTACAAACAACACTTTTAAAAATGTTTCTGGAATGGTTGGCACTCCTCTGAGGAAAAGAAAGTGTACTTTTCTCTTTTACTTATTTGCTTCTTCTTCCTCCTCCTTCTGTCTGGAGACTCCTTTCTACCCGGCAGCAGAAAAGTTATTTTTGCCTTGTAGGGGTAATCTCAGCTATTTCAGGGTTTCTCAGTTGATTTAAGATCCTTCCTCCCCCACGGCCTTCTGTGGGTGTTGGCATCAGTGTTCTGAGTCTTCAGTTAGCTGTCACCCCCCATGTGGTTACCCACCGAGATGCTTGCATTCCCATCTGGTCTTTGGTCATGGGGTCACTTCCTAGCTGCCTCCTTTGGTCCTCTGGCTGTCCTTTGTCATATCTGTCAACTTGTCCAGTCAGCAGTACCCACTGAGCTCCCACTAGTATCCAGGACTGTCCTAGACGCTTCGTACTGAGTGAACAAGACAGAACTAGATTACTGTCATGGAGCATACATTGCCATGGAGAAAATGGCAGGCAAGTAGCTATACAACATAATGCACAGCAGAGAACAGAATGAACAGAGGAAATAAGGTGTGCATATGCTTGGAGAGGGCATTCCAGGCAAACAGAATAGCAAGTGCAAAGGTTCCAGGTAGAAACTGGTTACATTTGAGGATCCCCAAGGAGTCCATGTGCTTGGAGTGCAAGGTACACAATGAGACCAAGAGAGCTAGGCAGGGGCTAGACCCATGGTCAGACATTGAGCTTCATTTCAATGATGATGAGACACTATTGAAGGATTTTGAGCATAGGAAAAGTATTATAACAGTAGTAGCTTTAATTTATTATAAACACAAGTATTGTCTGATTCTGACACACTCAAATACCTCAGTTGCATCTGACTTAATGGGAGGCTCACACGGAGGCAGGAGAAGCATCCAGCAGAGTGGGTGGTTGGCCTGTGGCAGTCCCAGGAGACTGGGGGAAATGCATCTGCCCTGGGGCTCAGGGATTTGCCTGGATTCTGCTTCTCATGGCCTTTGTGTAGAAAGGCTGCCTAATAGAAACCCAGAAAGCTCCCTCCAGCCCTCATGTTGAGCTGAGCCCATGGCTCTTTGATGGGACCCTCCTCAGTGACTAGCTCTCCTGCTCAAACTCCACCTCCCACCACCACCCATGTCCCCAGTGTGCTAATCTCTGCAGTCCTTCAGGAATGTGGTTTTATTTTTGGTTTACTGTGCTCTACCAGCTTCCACTTGGCCTTTCCTAGCATAATAGTCCTAACTCAACAGTTTGAGAACCATGTGGGCATTCTGCTGTTACTGAGTGCCACATTCTGGAACTGGGGAGATAACCATGGGATGGATTTGAAAACTCACTAGGTCCCCTGTAAACGGGACCTAAGCCAATATGCCTTGTCCCTAATTGATAGAAGCCCCTGACTAGAGGACCAGTTGGAGAACTGTTCTTCGGTTCTCTAAGAATTTGAGTTTGTGTCAATTCAGGGTGACCCCTCCTGCACTTGATGGGTCCTTTTATTCTGGCTGCTTTTAAGATTTTCACTCTCTTGGGATTTCAAAGTTTGTCATGTACCTATATGTTGTTTCCCTTGTGTTTATGTTGATATGGTTTAAGGATTTGCTTTAAACCTGAGAAGGTTTCAACCATTATTTCTTCACATAATTTTTTGTTGTTTTATTCTCTTTTGGCTGCCATTCTAGTATGCATGTGTTAGTCCACTTGGTATTGGCCCAGGACTAAGTTTTCTGATACTTAAATCATTTGTCTTCAGTCTTTTCCTTCTGTCATCACATTGCTTATTTTTTTTAAAAAGAATTATTTATTTGGGGGTGGAGGAGAGGCAGAGGGAGAGGGAGAGAGAGAATCTTAAGCAGACTCTGTGCTGAGCCTGATGCACGGCTCAATCTTATGACCCTGCGATCATGACTTGAGCTGAAACCAAGAGCTGGGTGCTTAACTGACTGTACCATCTAGGCACCCCCAGACTGCCCATTTTAATTTTTTTAATGTAAAAGATTTTATTTATTTATTTGACAGACAGAGATCACAAGTAGGCAGAGAGGCAGGTAAAGAGAGAGAGGGGGAAGTAGGCTCCCCACTGAGCAGAGAGCCGATGTAGGGCTCAATCCCAGGATCCTGGGATCATGACCTGAGCTGAAGACACAGGCTTTAACCCACTGAGCCACCCAGGTGCCCCAAGACTGTCCATTTTTAAATCTATTTTATCATTACTAACTCTTTCTCCAGCTGTCTCCAGTGTATATGAAGCCCATGAACTAAAGTTCTCATTTTAGTTACTGTACTCTTCAGTTCTCAGACTTTATTTAGTTCCTTTTAAAATATATACTCTTTTTCTTTGCTGAATTTCTAATTTATCTCATTTCAAACCCAGACTCTTCAGAACTATTATGCAGGCCCATGAGAAGTTGTTAGGTATCCTGGGATTTTTTTAAATTTATACTTTTATTGAGATACAATTCACATATCATGAAACTCATGTTTTAAAGTGTGCATTTGGTATATGAATCGAGCCTCAATAAAGGTATATTTTTATTAAAATCCTGCATAACAGGTGTTCAGAGACTGGGTTTCGAAACTAGACAATCTGGTTTCAAATCCCAGTTCTACTACTTCTCAGTTATGTAAACTTGGGCAAGTTCCCCAAGCATTCCAAGTCCCAGGTTCCTTATTTGTAAGGCAGAGATCATTGCGTGCACTATCCAGAGCTGTGGGTGTTTGTTGATAGAATATTTTCACAGTAGAGTGTCTACAGAATGAGTGAGGATGGACTCCTAATTAGTGGAAGCTATTATGCTGATATCCTAAATGCTCATGGATACTTGTGCATAGAGTTTTGCATTTTTTTAAAATAAAGATTTAGAGAGCATGAAATGGGAAAGGTGCAGAGAGAGAGAAAGAGAGATAGAGAGAGTCTCAAGCAGACTCCACACTGAGCTGAAAGCCTGACATGGGGCTTGATCTCAGGACCCTGAGATCATGACCTGAGCTGAAACCAAGAGTCAGACGCTTAACTGACTGCCACCCAGGAGCCCTGAGCTTTGCTTTTTTTTTTTTTTTAAGTGTCCACACCCATGTCCATTGGTTAAATAATCATATCTTAATAACATGTGAAATGTGTGATAGTACCAGCCCTTCCTCTCTCTGACCCTTCCACTTCCAGCCCATTCACTTCGCCGTTACTTGAAATCATCTTTGTTCTGCTCTCGTGTTTATCTTTCCATGGGGTAAGGAACCCACATCTGTAAAATATTGAGGCCTCACAAGCAGAAACTTGGTACTGCCCTCCTTTCTCTCTAGGTATAGGTCTCTTACTGGAGACACACATTTATTTTTTCCATTTGAGACCCAGACATATTTTATTATTTTTCCCAAACAGAATTTTGAAGTCTATATGCTATTTTGTATCTATATTTTGGCTTTACCTTTTTACCTGTATAGTAAAAGCCATTGCTTAGGTCTTTCATTCATTTAACAAACACTTGCTGAGTTCCTGCTATGTGCCAGGGAGTCACTCAAGCGTCCGAGCTGGATCCCCAAACCTCTTCCCTACCACCTCTTTTCTGTTGATGCCCTGCAGCCAGAGCTAATCAGCCACACTGGTAGTGGGACATGTTGGGTGTATTGTTGACATAAGGGAGAATGCACACCATGGAGTGCCAGTGGGGTGTCTCCATAAGAAGGCGCTGGAAAGGATATATTATGTGGCTGGGTCTGTGTTAGGTGATTTAGGCGAAGGATCAGGGAAGCAGAGCTTGGCACTAGATTGGATGTTATCCAGAACAGGAGCAATTCCTGGATCCGGCATTCTAATGAAGCTTTTCTATACGCGGGGAGGGGTGGGCCCAAGCCAAAGCTTAGCAAAGATGCAGCAGCCACCCACAGTAGTCAGAATAGTGGGTATTTAGTCATGCTGTGGTTTATTTGGGCAACGTTCATGCTCTTGCCTATGTTCAGATATGATGAAGGTGTGTTTTATCTTGATCCATCTCAGCCGCAGAGAGGTCTGGTCTGGTGCTGGCATTGTGTGAAATCATTTACTCTCAGCAAGAGAACACTGAGGCCCACCTGGGAGCGCCCAGACAACCCCTGGACATCAGGGGCTACTTTCTCTTCCTCATTTCTCTGAATCATTGCTACCACCTCAATGGTTTTAATCCAATTCATCTCAAAAAGGATGCAGAAGATATTGGATAATTTTGTTTAGTCACACCTAAAGAAAGTCAGCTCCAGAATGTCCCCAAGGGTACAGGCCAGTTTGTTGTTGTTGTTGTTGTTGTTTGTTTGTTTGTTTGTTTTGTTTGTTGCTTTTGCAAGCTCAGCTGCAGCAAGCTCAGGAATCTGACCTTCCAGGGACCTTGTGAACAGGTGCATAGACATAAACTTGTAGCTGGTGAGGCTTGGAGATTTCCCTCGGATAATATATTCTATGTAGAATATGATGTCTGGGCTGCGATGCTCACTTTTCACTTGGGGACTCCAGGTTTGACCCTCTGCAGGGGCAATCTGAACTACTCATGTTAGGACACATCCAAAGGCGACAGCCCCAGAGAAGAGCTTGCTGATGAATATTTGTGATGCAGTGGTAGGTCATGGTGGGATGCCCGTGGCCACCAGGGCAGTGACCAGCCATCTGCTCTTTGCAGTTCCAGTACAGCCGAAACAAGGAGCCAGGTTGGCCATTGGCCTTCAAATATACTATTTCCCCACATATTTAAATATATTTAAATCCCCACATGCTTCAACATTTGATTCTAGCACCTCAAGCTAGGTAGTCCCATATCTGTACCTGTCCACTTATCTGGTGACTTTAAGGCCCATTATGGAGGAAGACAGCCCATATACACATAGGCCAAAAAGAACCTCCTCTGATGAGGAGGTCACCTGATTTTTAGCTCATTCTGGGCCCCAGAGCAAAATTGTAATTGTCAGTGTTGTATATTATACACCAAAGGACCGTACATGATTTTATCATGACAGCAGACACATTGGTCGACAACAGCTGTCTCCATACTCTTGTTCTCTCTAAAGAGAACGATAAGATATATGGAATGCATCTGATTCTAATTTTAGTCTTTTCTCTTAGGAAATGGAGATAATCCTTAACTTAGGGGCCAAAGGCACGACTTCTTGTTGGCATGACCTGATTCTCATCACTGGTCTGGTCGGATCTGGTCTTTACTGGGAAGTCCCAATCTTGTTTTCTGCTTATTACTTAACTTCTGTATTTGCTCAGCATGGACTCTTGACTGAATAGGGAAGAAGTTGTATGCATTCCAGGAACAAGGCATAGCCAGTGCAAAGGCCCTGAAGCAGAAGAAAAACATGGTGTGTTCCTTCAGTGATGCTGCTGGGAGAAAGAGCAGAGTTCAAGGAAGAGGGGACAAAGTTCTTACAGAGCAACAAGGATGTGGCACTGAAGTACAGGTTAATGGCACAGCCTCTTCTGTTTTTTCTCGTAGTGGGTGTATCTGTATCCGTCAGCTTTTCCTTTAAAAAAAAATGAAAGTACACAACATATTTTGGTCGATTTTTTTTTTAGTTGATAACCTATCCTAGTTGTCTTTCTAGATAAGTACACATAGTTCCTGTTTATTCTTTCTAATGGTGCATCAGGTTTCACTGTGTGGATTGGCTTATCTCTTATTGGACATTCAGCATGGAAACAATTTCATAGGTTCATGTCCTTTGAGAATAGCATATTCTGGGCCCTGGGTCATAGGTTCTTACCACTGATTACAGTGTGAAACATGCAGGACAGAGGGAGCAGGAGAGCTGAGGCCAGACCACAGAAGACCCTGAGGGGTAAGTTTCAGAATATATGTTTTTAGATTTTTGTCCCTTCTGCACATTTTGCATACTGTTGAGTTCTACTAGAGAACAATATTTTCCCCCAGAGGTGCAACACAAATGCCCCATCTTCTGTGGCTCATTATAGATTTGATACTGAATGAGACCTTGCTGGGAAATGGAAACAGGTCAAGTCAGAATGTCCCTCGGGTTCCGAGTCTGTAGCCATTTGTTCTGGATGGTAGAGAGGAGAGAAAGGCACTTTTAGGTAAAAAGTGATCAGCACCAAGGGGAGGGTGCATCCCCCTGTGAAGAGAACAAGGAGAAGGGGGCATTCCCCTGTCCTTAAATTGCACTAGTGAGTACACAGTACCCTGCTTGTTGTCACAGTCATCACACCATGCTGTCAGTTATGACTTGCCTTGGCCATGTTGGGGACATGCATGACCATTAAGAAAATTAATGCTTCCTGAGTTGTCTTTGCATCCTCTTTGAGGGACGGGATTAGTGTTTTTGCTCTCATACAAGATAGTTGCATCATGTTAGATGAAAGTATGACCTTGCTATCACCTTTATTTGCAGATGAAGTATGTTTAAGGAAATGTGTGGGTGCCACTGACAAGAGGTAGACTCTGATGATTAATGCTGCGAGTCTGTTTGGCTGGGCCATGGTGCCCCATTGTGCAGTCAAACATGAGTAGAGATGTGGCTGTGAAGATATTTCTTAAATGTGATTGTCATTGAAATTCATAGTCTTTGAGTAAAGCAGATTTCCTTCTATAGTGTGAATAGGCTCACCCAATCCATTGAAAACCTTTAGAGGAAAATAAAGAGTTTTCTGCAGGAAGAAGGAATTCTACCTCTAGGCTGCCTTTAGACTTCAGCTACAACACTGACTCTCCCCTGGGCCTCCAGCCTGCTCTGCAGATTCTAGTCCCCATGACTGCATGAGCCTGTTCCTAACCTAAATCTATCGTCCATGTATCTATACCATTGGTTCTTTCTCTGGAGGACCCTGACTGATACAGATTTTGGAGCAGGTGGTCTGGCTGCTCAGGAAGGATCATATTTCCACACACAGGCCTTTCAGCACTCATAACCTAAACATCTCCCTCCACAAAATCATGCATTTTAACGCTCCATGGGAATTCCACATTGTTTACTACGAGTTGGAACTGAGAATGTTCTCTCTATAAATACTCAGAGTCTGCTGCCTTTTAATTTGGGAATATCCAGGTTTAAAAGCTCAAGTCAGAAATATCTACTGAATGCCTACGGTCTTTGTTCTCTTTGGCTGCTATGACAAATTACCAAAAACTTAACTCCAAAGGAAAAAAAAAACACCCATTGATTATCTCAGGGTTTGCAGGTTTAGAAATCTGGTGGGCTCCACTGTTGTCTCTGCATTGTATCTCCCAGAGCCAAAACGACGGTGTCAGGGTGCACTGCTTCCTGGAGGCTCTGGGCAGAAGCTGCATTCAGGCTCTTGGCAGGTTTCCACTCTATGTGCCTGTGGGACTGATGCCCTTGTTTCCATGATGGCTGTCACCTAGGATCACCCTTGGCCCCTAGAAGCCTCTTCTTATTCCAGGCGTAGAATCACTTGCATCTCAGAACTAGCAAGTGCGGGCTGAGGGCTGAGTCATTCTCATACTTCAAAGCCCTCTGACTCTCCTTCCACCTCATTCTTCCTGCCTCTTCTGCAGCTTCATCTAATTAACTGACTCATCTTCCTCTTCTAAGGACCAGGGTCCCAGAGCCCATGTGACTACGTTGGAACCACCCAGATAATTCTGAGTTTTCTCTCTATTTTAAGATCAGCTGATTAGCAACCTTAATTATACCCACAAAGTATCTTTGGCCTTGAAATGTAACATACATTCTCCAGAGTTTAGGGTGTGGAAATCCTTGGGGCACCATTATTGGGCCTGTTGCCTTTGCTGTAATCTGGACTATGAGTGTCCTCACAGCCCTGACAGACCCACTGGAGGAAAGAGCCACATGCTCATGACAGATGTGTCATAGCACTATTGTGGACCAAAACAGCGAGGTGCAGAGTAGCAGCTTGCTCCTGAAATCACACAGTATAAATGGAGCAGAAGCTGAGCTGTTGCCACCTGACCCATAATACCCAGCACAGCACGTTGTACACAGTAGGTGCTCAGTGATTGAATGAATAAGTGGGTAGAAAGGAATATGGGCCAAAAAACGAAATCTACTGCAATCATCTGCTTAACGTGGTTTAACATCTCTTGTTGACATGTGCATTCCTTGAAAATGTGCTCTACACTCCATTCTGCGCAGGGCCCCACAGATGTGATGGTGAATAAACCAGGGGGCCCTCACCCTCGTGTGGGTAACAGGCTGGCACTGATAATACAATCAGAGGCAAACAGGTGTAGGATAGTGGCGCGAGGGAGGCACTAACTGGGCCGGTGGTACTCTGCACTTGGCATGTGCTTCATAAGCGAGGAAACTTTGAGGAAGCTGGTTTTTCAATGGAAAATGAAAAAACAAAGAGAGCGTGTCATAGAGTGGCTTCCAGGGGCAACAGACTCTGACATGAGAATTTGGGGGCAGAAAGCTGGTGGGAGAGTCTTGGGATCAATACCAATTAGCAGCCATCTTGGGTGGGGCAGGAAAGAGCAGGGACAGAGGAAGAAGTTGGGTGTGGCTGTATGCAGGGCCCCGGGGCCAGTGCTGCACAGCACTCTGAAGCTGAGCGGGTCGTCCGGAGTTGTCTAGAACTGGGGCTGGACTTCTGGGACTTATGCCAGTCACCTTGATCCTTGTGTTAAGTTGCAATGTACCTCAAATCCCTTGGAGGCAGGTCTGATGTTGCCCTAGGTAGTTAGAAAACCTTGTGATTATAATAATTAAAAGCATTTAATATTGCCGGCTATACATATTATAGTCATGAGCACACTGAAAAGTCTGGTCTTGATGGGGGCACATGGGAGAAGTATAGTGAACCAGTTTTCACTTTTCTCCCATCACAGTCTTCAGCTGGTTCTGTCGAAGCCCTTTTGACAACTTCTTGGACAGGTCCCAATACTTTCGACCAACTCTTTCACGTGGTAATGGTCAGTCAGGCTTAAATCATTACATTCTACCCTGCTCCTGGATGGAGGGTTGGGTCTTTTGTTTGGAGGACTATAAGAGGGGAGAGTGATGGACAAAGGAGGTTTTGTAATCTTAGCTATGGTGATTTCTCTAATACTTGATGACCATCAAAGCCTGTAGCCTACATTCCAAACCCTTTCTCTGACACCACCTGGTGTCCTGTAATTCAATTCAATTCAAATGCTAATTACCTAGTTAGTGTCTCATCCCAGTCCTGAGGGACTGTCCTAACTTCAGAATCCAGCACTAAGTGGGGTCCCCAGGCCACCTATTTCTGTGTGGCCAGCTACGAATTAGGAGTTTCCCATGATCAACCCACTCAGTTTCAGGAGTTCTCTCGAATGACTCACAGAACTCATAAGAGCACTATGCTTAAAAATTAATGCTTTATTAAAAAAGATGGGAATGAATTGCCAGGTGAATGGGTACATAGGCAAGATCAGGGGTAGTCCTGAGTACAGGAGTTTCTGTCCCTGTAGAGTTGAGGTGTATTGCCACTCCAGGACACAGATATTTTCAAAACCAGGAAGTTCTCCAAGCCTTGCTGTTCAGGGTCATTATAGAAATTTCATTGCTGAGGCATGATTGATTAGATCATGATGGATCTCAAACTCTAGTCCCCTTCCTTCCACAGAGATCAGGGTGTGGGACTGAAATATCCAACTCTCTAATCACATGCTCTGTCCTCGTGGCATGGCCAGCCCCTACTTCAGGCTACCTGAGAGCCATCAGTCATTAGCATAAACTCAGGTATGGCAGAAACGGGCAGAAAGTAGCAAAGGGGGAGTATGAATTCCATTCTCCTATTGGTTTGGCACTCCCAAGCTCTAGAAGTTCCTCTAGTAGCCTCCTTTGCTTGGATTTGGGTGGGTGGCAAATGACACAAGCCTTAGCACTCTCTCATAACTTAGGGACAATTTTGTCTTCCTTCTTGATGTTCCCCAATTTTGTTTCCTGCACCAGAAAGGAAAGGGGCCTGGCATAATGGTTGTAAGTATCAAAATAGTGGGAAACTGGTCCTGGTATTCTTTTGAAAATTGAAGGACAGGGCACCTTGATCCTCAACCTTAAGTCATAGAGATGAAATCTGAGATAAGAGCATAAGTTCTTCTCAGCACCCACTGGTAAGTTCTTGGCCACTTATCTGGCCCTTTTAAGTAAAAATACTTTTTCTGATTATATTAATTGTGCTTGTTCCCAGATATTTTTAAAATGGAGTGATAAGTGAAAGAAAAATCTTCCCCGATCCCAGCATTCAAATAGGGTGTTTTAAAGGAGACCCCATAACAGTATTTCTCTTTGTCCTGCTCCAGCTCTGAAAAAAGTTAAAGAAACAAAGGAGTCAAAAAACAGCCTCTCACTTGTTGCTGATAAAACTGATTTGAGATGAGGCTGTTTATATCTATGGGCAAGTGACCTTCTTAACTTGAGCCAAGAATTCAACAGACTTATGCAGGTGGTCCTAAACATAAGTAGATTCCTGACAGATTTTGTGCCTTACCAAAGCATAGACCTGCCATGCATAACTTAACTACATGGAAGTATATATTCACTTCTGTGGCTTTATAACAAATTATCCAAGACTCAGCAACTTGAAGCAGTGCACATTTATCATTTCCCAATGTCCATGGTCAGGCAGCCAACCACAGCTAATCTGAGCCTTCTTAAGTGTCTGTCAAGGCCACAGTCAAGGTGTGAGACACAGCTGAGGTCTGATCCGAAGGCTCACCTAGGGAAGGCTCTGCTTCCAAGTTCATGTAGCTGGTGTCAGGATTCATTGCTCCTCAGCACTTGGACTAAGGACCTGAGTTCCTTTTTGGCCATTGGCCACAGCCTGCCCTTCATTCCTTGCAATGAAGATGTCTCCACTGTGGCTGCTTCTTTACCAAAGCATGCAAGAGAGTCACAAGACGGAAATGTAATCTATGCACAGAAGCAACGTCCCATGACATTCGCTATGCTCTGTTGGTTAGACTCACAGGTCCTGCCCACCCTCAAGAGGGAGGGATCCCATGGAGGTATGAGCCCCAGAGGCAGGGTCACTGGAAGCTGTCACAGAATCTGCCCATCACAGGCGCATGTTTCCTAAGGGCTGCCGGCTCCCAAGAAAAGGCAGAGGAAAGCTCAGTTCACTCTTGAATAACCTACCCAGTTCCATCTACACACTGTCAACATTGTTCTCTCATTCAGTATTCTTCTGATATGTGCTTTGTGGGAGCCTCCATCACAGGCTGGCCCTGTGTCCACTTGGCCCCGCAGCCAGCTCTACCTTCTTACCATTTCCAAGCTGCATCAACAACCTGGCATCCTGAGCACATTCCACTCCCATAACCCACAGGATGTGGGTACCCATATATGGGCAGAAAGGCCTGCACTGCCTTTCAAGACATCACAAGAGGAAAAGCAAGATGTCCGGTGGCCTCAGCATCCCCGGAATGGGCGTGATGGGTAGGGAAGGGCACCAGGAAGGAGAAGGTCTTGGAGAGGCTGGGGCAGGCAACAGTGCTCACAGCCACACCCTCACTCTGCCGCCATTCGTCTTAGATGTGTGGAGGATGGAGCCCTTCATTGAAGCTGCACCTAATTACTTCTGGCAGCCTCTGTGGACATAGCCTGTCAGGAGTCTTTCAAATGCTCTCGTCAGCAGTGAGGCTGGGCACGTTGGCCATGCCCAGCACAGCACAGCAGCCATCACCAAGCTGGCCCTAGCATTGCAACGGCGTCTCGATGTGGGTGTTGCTCTTTCACTGATCAGCCACTGAGATAAAAGGAGGCCACAGCAAGGCTGTCTGGGGATTCAGAAATTCTGGGTTGATCCGTCCAGAGGAAATGTCAAATAACCTCGGTTTGCACTGGATTAGCAGGCTCTCCATCATGCATGTCCACTGTGAACCTGGGATGGTAAAGCAATTTGAAACCAGCTACAAAATATGCATCAAGCCAACCTAAAATTTTCATTTCCAGCTCACCATATAGCACCTTTTTCCTGCGTTGGCCTAGGTTCCCCCATCCTCCTGACGTCTTCAAATGCAACGGCCTTTGTCCCTCTTTTTCCACCCTCCTGACCCATGCCCCTGATTTTTCCTTAAAATGCCTTACCTTTGTAGGAATATATTGTAGACATTCCAAGATGCTCCCTGGATTAAGTTCACCACAGAGTCCATGAGTCCCCAGCCTTCAAGAGAGGGGATTCTAACCCACCCGAGCTTTGGAACTGCAGGACCCAGCCAAGGACAGGAGCACTTGATTTAAATTCAAAGGTAGTGAAGTCAAGGTCACTGTGAGCAGAACCTCTTTAAAAACAGCACAAGGCGACGGTGTGCTGGGGCTTAAAAGATAACAAGGAACTGAGATATGAACCTTTGGCCTTCCAGGCTATACGCTGTCAGTGTCTGCCTGTTCTTATAATTCTGCTCTTTACTGTCTTACTGTTACTGCTTTCCCTTCGTCTTGGTTCTCATTGACCTTCAGTCCTGAGTATGAAGCATCACCCACGGTAGAGTCCTGTTCTGCTGGGACCTCCGTTTTTGGCCATCCCTGTCCTTGCTGGGTATTTAGGAAGTGGTCAGGGATTCTTGCTCATACTCACACAGGCCCCCTGGACAGGCTTCTTGATGAGACTTAAAGGAACAGGAACCTGGATCTCACTGGAACTCGGGTACTCTTCTTCATGGGGCCGCTCTTGGGGACCCGTCCTTCTGCCTGGGTCCCCCATCCCTGCCCCTGGCTGCAGCAGCATGGCAGCTGAAAGCCTCAGCGGTCTGTCCAGTTCTAGATGCTGCAAGGCGCCGAGCCTGTAGCATGCCAGAGGTGCACTTACCAGCTCAGAGAGCCCTACAGAATATGACATCCTCAGTCATGGAGCCCTGGGATGAAGGGAAAGGGGAAATGATGAACTCCACTTGTTCAAGCACGAACCCCAAAGGGAGGAAAACAGGGTGAGGCAACTGTATTTCCTCTGGGAAATCTCCCTGTCTGCTCCTGTCCTGTGTCCCCTATCCCCTGGGGTCTCCCTGCAGGAGAGCTGAAGATAGGGGTCCACCAAACCAGGCAAATGCCCAGCAGGCTGTGGCTGATTGGGCCCGCCCCCAGCTCTCCCTTTCTCACAGGAGCTGGAGGGCAGGGGGGAGCTCAGGTAAATCTGCAAAGAGGAGAAGGTTCCCAGGAGCAGAACTTGCTCTTGTTAGGATGGCAGTCCCTTTTTTTGTTTGTTTGTTTTGTTTTTTTGTTTTCCTAATGAGGTCCTCCTGCTCAGAGGGGTAAGCAAGCTCCCAGGGCTGTTTGCTGCCATCTCTGACCATTGGCACAGCTTTGATTTAAGGACGTGCACTTTAATCACCCATCATGTGTCATTAGCCTGACAGGCGGTAGCAGCCGCACAACACAGGTGCCAATAAATCGCATGGAAAGTCGCTGGAGCAACCCACTGCTGATTTGCTCTCAGCTGTTCCACACAGCCTGGCCATTGTTAGCACAGCACAGCGTCTTTTGCAGCAGGGAGGAAGGGCCAGTAGAAAGGAGGAGCATCCCTCTTCCTCTCTCTTGGTTTCCTTGCTGTGGGCTAGACTCTTTTGTGGTGGAGCTGGAAAACAACAGAAAGAGCTCTGACATAATTTCCAGGACAGAAATTCAAGCACTTCTGCACGCCAGGCATCATGGCACTGAGCTTGCTTGCTTTTTAAGACACTGTCTACGTCCACCCCACTGCTGGCTGCTGGAGAAAAGCTAGGCATGTCTGGCGACTGGGGCGTTCCCACCTGGCACTTCCCACCTCTGGCACCTGATTCTGAGCAAGGCTCCCACCTCCTGGGACTGCTCCTTTGTCACCCACGCTCCTGCTTATTGAGATTTGACAGAGCACACCTCCAGCAGTTTTCCTGCAGCCCCCACTCCTTTTTAGTCTATCTCTGAGCCCTCTTGGATCTGCATCATGAAGCATGAGAGGCAAAACAGGCCTGGGGTCTTAAGAAACTAACTAAGCAGAGAACAGCCAATGGCAGTGAATTGTAACAGCAGTGTGGCTGCAGCCGGGTGATAAAAGAGGTGGGACATTAGACCCCGGTGAGAGTGGTCCATGCCCAGACGGCAGCGTACCAGCTGAGAAGTGGCCTCCTCCACATACTGTCTCAATGTCGAAAGAAGACTCCATTTGGGCACAGAGGAGCATTTATTTCCTTTTTCCTTTAGGTGTGCATTCAGGGGTGAAGGTCCCAGCTGGAAACTGCAGGGTAGACCCCTGAGATGTCTTTTCCTCTGCTGCCTGTGTCCACCGTTGTCACAGGAGGCCTTTTCTGGGTCACCGCAGGATATGAGTGGGAGGACAAGAACTGGTGGCTGCTGGACAGGGGGTTCCTCACTTGTTTGCATCATCCCTTTCTCCTCCAGAGATGCCGGTCTAACAGCTGCCACAGTCCCACCCTCTCTGTGTTCACGGATGATAATGCAGGAACAAAGTGGGTGAGAGTGACACGGGTCCTAGAGTCTCACAGGCTTCTGTGTTGCAGGAGGGGCTGACTTTGCAAGGGAAGGGCTCAGTGCCCAGAAAGGTCTCATGCTTGAGTCAAAGCTCTGCTCTTACTGTTTTGGAATTTTTTAAATTTAGTTTAATTTTTTTAAATTAAGACTTTATTTGAGCAAAAATTGATTCCAGTGAGGGCAGTGGCAAACCAAAAGTGGTTAGGAGCGCTCTGTGGACAGGAATCAGGGAAAACACATACAGAGAAGATGCAGAAGCAAAGAAAGGAAGGTATTGGATTGTCTACAGCTTAATGCCTAGATGGCTGTTTGCATTTGATTGTCCTTAGCATTTTGATTTTGTAACCTTGGGCCATTTCCAGGCTCAGATTCCGGTTTGCTCCTGTAGGCACATTAGTGTAATGGCCTCTTTGTTTCATGAATTTGCCAGAAGCTTGTGTAAACACCACTTTGGCAGCAGGGCAAAGGGGGTCCCCACTATTTCAGCTTGTGGATGACATTCTGCATTGATGTCCCCCTGCCGACGTGTCAGCCTTAAGGCCCTGGCTTGATTCCAACTTGTTCCTACTCGTTGGAGATGGGGTCTTATCCTCAGCATTCCCCGAGGGCAGCGAGTCTGTGTCCTATCTCTCATTGCAGTTATTTCTTGTCTGGGCTGGAGGATGATCTCATAGTCCAGGCAGTTCCTTTCCTCGCTCAACTTCCTTCTGAGCACTGTTTGGGCTCTGGGAAGCTTTTGGATACTGGTGCATGGCAATCTGGGAACCACAGAGATCCAGGGGTCAGTAGGCTCTTCCCCTATGGAGATGTTCCTCTCTTCTTCTCTGCGACTGCTGCCCTGTGAGGCTGTCAAGAGCTCCTGTTCCCCTTCAGCTTACACTCGACAAAGAGATCTCCATTTGTGGCTCCCCAAAGTTTAAAGGACTTCTTACAGTCCCAGCCATCCTGAAATGTCACTTTAAGGTTCTTGTGTATGTCAGGAATGTTTTTGCCCGCAAGAACCTGATAATCCAACAGCAACTTCATCAGAATTGACTTCTTATCACCAGCCAGAGGGGTGCGATGATCCGTGACGTCATTCATGTTCTAGGGCAGCACTGTCCAGCAGAAACACCATGTGAGTCACGTGTGTAATTTAAACATTTCTGGTAGCAACATTAAAAAAGCAAATACAGTTAATTTTAGTAATCTGTACCATTTAACTCAATTTATTCTAAATACCATCCTTTCAATATGCAATGAGAAATAACATTATTTCAGAACTATTTTAATTTGTGGGGGTCCTTATTCTTCAAAAGTTGATGTGTGTTTTATACGTATGGCACATCTTCATTTGGACTAGCTGTATTTCAATTGCCCACAAGCCTCATGTGGCTATAGGTCTAAGGCTTTTATCTTTTTTATTTTATTTATTTTTCCTCACTTTAGTTAACATAGTGTGTTATTATTTTCAGAGGTAGAGGTCAGTGATTCATCAGTCTTAAACAATCACATGCTCATTCCATCACGTGCCTCCTTAATGCCCATCACCCAGTTACACCATCCTCCCACCCACCTCCCTTCCAGCAACCCTCAGTTTGTGTCCTATGGTTAAGAGTCTCCTGAAGGGCATCTCAGCTCCTTCCACAGTTTGGCGACTGTGGACATTGCTTCTGTGAACGTTGGGGTACAGTTGGCCCTTCTTTTCAATACATCTGTATCTGTGGGTACTGTATGCACATCTGTATTGTGGTCCCTAGTCCGCCAATAGAACTAAATAATTGAAAATGAAATATCACAATATTTTGCACATTAGGTCAACATAATTACACTCATAATCAAAACTTTGGAAGAATTGGAGAGGTAATACTTTACTCTTTTTTTTTAATTTTTTTTATTTTTTATAAACATATAATGTATTTTTAGCCCCAGGGGTACAGGTCTGTGAATCGCCAGGTTTACACACTTCACCATAGCACATACCCTCCCCATTGTCCATTACCCCATCACCCTCTCCCAACCCCCCTCCTCCCAGCAACCCTCTGTTTTGTGAGATTAAGAGTCAGGGAGACAAACCATAAGTGACTCTTAATCTCACAAAACAAACTGAGGGTTGCTGGGGGGAGGAGGGAGGGAGAGGGGGGTGGGGTAATGGACATTGGGGAGGGTATGTGCTATGGTTAGTGCTGTGAAGTGTGTAAACCTGGCGATTCACAGACATGTACTCCTGGGGATAAAAATTTGTTTATAAAAAATAAAAATTAAAAAAAAAAAGAGTCACTTATGGTTTGTCTCCCTCCCGATCCCATCTTGTTTCTTTTCTTCTTTTCCTACCCCCCCAACCGCCCATGTTGCATCTCCACTTCCTCATATCAGGGATATCATATGATAGTTGTCTTTCTCCAATTGGCTTATATCACTAAGCATGATACTCTCTAGTTCCATCCATGTTGTTACAAATGGCAAGATTTCATTTCTTTAGATGGCTGCATAGTATTCCATTGTGTATATATACCACTTCTTCTTTATTCATTCATCTGTTGATGGACATCTAGGTTCTTTCCATAGTTTGGCTATTGTAGACATTGCTGCTATAAACATTCGGGTGCACGTGCCCCTTCGGATCACTACGTTTGTATCTTTAGGGTAAATACCAAGTAGTGCAATTGCTGGGTCATAGGGTAGTTCTATTTTCAACTTTTTGAGGAATCTCCATGCTGTTTTCCAGAGAGGTTGCACCAGCTTGCATTCCCACCAACAGTGTAGGACGGTTCCCTTCTCTCTGCATCCTCGCCAGCATCTGTCATTTTAGCCATTCTGGCTGGTGTGAGGTGATAGCTCATTGTGGTTTTGATTTGTATTTCCCTGATGCCAAGTGATGTGGAGCACTTTTTCGTATGTCTGTTGGCCATCTGGATGTCTTCTTTGCAGAAATGTCTGTTCATGTCCTCTGCCCATTTCTTGATTGGGTTATTTGTTCTTTGGGTGTTGAGTTTGATAAGTTCTTTATAGATTTGGACAGTGGCCCTTTATCTGATATGTCGTTTGCAAATATCTTCTCCCATTCTGTCAGTTGTCTTTTGGTTTTGTTAACTGTTTCCTTTGCTGTGCAAAAGCTTTTGATCTTGATGAAATCCTAATAGTTCATTTTTGCCCTTGTTTCCCTTGCCTTTGGCAATGTTCCTATGAAGATATTGCTGCGGCTAAGGTCGAAGAGGTTGCAGCCTGTGTTCTCCTCAAGGATTTTGATGGATTCCTTTCTCACATTGAGGTCCTTCATCCATTTTGAGTCTATTTTCGTGTGTGGTGTAAGGAAATGGTCCAATTTCATTTTTCTGCAAGTGCCTGTCCAATTTTCCCCAACACTATTTATTGAAGAGGCTGTCTTTTTTTCCATTGGACATTCTTTCCTGCTTTATTGAAGATTAGTTGACCATAGAGTTGAGGTTCTATTTCTGGGCTCTCCATTCTGTTCCATTGATCTATGTGTCTGTTTTTGTGCCAGTACCATACAGTCTTGATGATGACAGCTTTGTAATAGAGCTTGAAGTCCGGAATCGTGATGCCACCAACTTTGGCTTTCTTTTTCAATATTCCTTTGGCTATTCGAGGTCTTTTCTGGTTCCATATAAATTTTAGGATTACTTGTTCCATTTCTTTGAAAAAAATGGGTGGGATTTTGATAGGGATTGCATTTGATAGTGTAGATTGCTTTAGGTAGCATAGACATTTTTACAATATTTGTTCTTCCACTCCAGGAGCATGGAACATTTTTCCATTTCTTTGTGTCTTCCTCAATTTCTTTCATGAGTACTTTATAGTTTTCTGAGTATAGATTTTTAGCCTCTTTGGTTTTGTTTATTTCTAGGTATCTTATAGTTTTGGGTGCAATTGTAAATGGGATTGACTCCTTAGTCTTGTTGTTGGTGTAGAAAAATGCAACTTATTTCTGTGCATTGATTTTATATCCTGACACTTTACTAAATTCCTGTACAAGTTCTAGCAGTTTTGGAGTGGAGTCTTTTGGGTTTTCCACGTATAGTATCATATCATCTGCAAAGAGTGATAGTTTGACTTCTTCTTTGCCAATTTGGATGCCTTTAATTTCTTTTTGTTGTCTGATTGCTGAGGCTAGGACTTCTAGTACTATGTTGAATAGCAGTAGTGATAATGGACATCCTTGCCGTGTTCCTGACCGTGTTCCTGACCTTAGCGGAAAAGCTTTGAGTTTTCTCCATTGAGAATGATATTTGCGGTGGGTTTTTCATAGATGGCTTTGATAATATTGAGGTATGTGCCCTCCATCCCAACACTTTGAAGAGTTTTGATCAGGAAGGGATGCCGTACTTTGTCAAATGCTTTTTCAGCATCTATTGAGAGTATCATATGGTTCTTGTTTTTTCTTTTATTAATGTGTTGTATCACACTGATTGATTTCCAGATGTTGAACCAACCTTGCAGCCCTGGAATAAATCCCACTTGGTCATGGTGAATAATCCTTTTAATGTACTGTTGAATCCTATTGGCTAGTATTTTGGTGAGAATTTTCGCATCTGTGTTCATCAAGGATATTGGTCTGTAATTCTCTTTTTTGATGGGATCCTTGTCTGGTTTTGGGATCAAGGTGATGCTGACCTCATAAAATGAGTTTGGAAGTTTTCCTTCCATTTCTATTTTTTGGAAGTTTCAGGAGAATAGGAATTAATTCTTCTTTAAATGCTTGGTAGAATTCCCCTGGGAAGCCGTCTGGCCCTGGGCTTTTGTTTGTCTGGAAATTTTTGATGACTGTTTCAATCTCCTTTCTGGTAATGGGTCTGTTCAGGTTTTCTATTTCTTCCTGGTTCAGTTGTGGTAGTTTATATGCCTCTAGGAATGCATCAATTTCCCCCAGATTGTCAAATTTGTTGGAGTAGAGTTGCTCATAGTATGTTCTTATAATTGTTTGTATTTCTTTGGTGTTGGTTGTGATTTCTCCTCTTTCATTCATGATTTTATTTATTTGGGTCCTTTCTCTTTTCTTTTTGATAAGTCCGGCCAGGGGTTTATCAATCTTATTAATTCTTTCAAAGAATCAGCTCCTAGTTTCGTTGATTTGTTCTATTGTTTTTCTGGTTTCTATTTCGTTGATTTCTGCTCTGATCTTTATTATTTCTTTTCTCCTGCTGGGTTTAGGCTTTCTTTGTTGTTCTTTCTCCAGCTCCTTTAGGTGTAGGGTTAGGTTGTATATTTGAGACCTTTCTTGTTTCTTGAGAAAGGCTTGTACTGCTCTAAATTTTCCTCTCAGGACTGCCTTTGCTGTGTCCCACAGATTTGAACCTTTGTGTTTTCATTATCATTTGTTTCCATGAATTTTTTCAATTCTTCTTTAATTTCCTGGTTGACCCATTCATTCTTTAGAAGGATGCTGTTTAGTCTCCATGTATTTGGGTTCTTTCCAAATTTCCTCTTGTGATTGAGTTCTAGCTTCAGAGCATT